>JZKD02S1618317.1:973962-985398 GCA_000966675.3 Picea glauca
TTTCTCATTCTAACATTCTAGAAGGAAAAATTCATTCCATCAAATAGAGGAGGCCTAGTGACTAAAGTCCCTTCATGGATTGTCATCTTTAAGCTCTAGGATCTACCCTTAGATAAAAAGGGGGTCGGCTCTGATACCAATTGTTGGACAACTGAGAGGGGGCAGTGAATCAGTTGTTACCGTGCTTAAACAATTATGCTTCTTTTAAACTCTTTGTAGAAACACTAAATGATGATCAAAACAATGCAAGGAAATAAACAATGGCACTTTCAACATCAGTCACATATATGAGAAACACAGAGAAAAATATTTCCCGAGGAAACCCATACAGGGTAAAAACCTCTTTTTCTTTATATGATAAGTAATAGTTACATTCTTTACATTATCATACATATCAACACCAACTCATAATGAGGCTACAACCTCAGTTTTGCAAGTTGTTACTTGCTGAGAGCACCAACTCTTTGTTTTCTCTAGCACCCACTAGAAGGAAGCACCAACTCCCTGGTTTCTCTAGAACCAACTCCCTGAGTGTTTCCAGCACCAACTGTATGGAAGCACCAACTTCCAATCATACAGGCACCAACTTGTATAACAGAGAACAAGAGTTCTCCCTTGCACCACCCTACCACCCTGGTTTCCCTGGCTGTAACCAGATGGAAGCTAAAACTCCCTGTGTTCAAGCACCCACTTGAACCTATGAGGACAACAGTCCTCCTTAGCACCTCCCTTCCACCTTGAAATATAAATCTTTGCTAATGAAACTTATTACAGTGATATAATGTTCAATAGTGGCTTGCCAGACTCATCACTGTTCTGTTGCATTTCGTTGCTCTGTCTGCCTCACTTCCTTCCTACACACATGACTTGTGTTGTCTATTTTTCTGCTCTTTATGCTCTGTGTGCCATCTCCATTCACTACACAATTCCTCTTTTGTTCAATTCAGCTGCTGCACTCTCCTCCTTCTTCACACATGAATCACCTTCAACAACGATAATCACAGCTACACCAACAGCCACAACAACCACATCTCTTCTCTGTACCGTGTATATATAGCTTCTATGCACCTTGTGCATGAAATATTCACCATTCCTCTGCATGCTCACACCACGCCAATTTCCTCCACATCTCAAGTGCTCTACCTGATCATCATCGCAACTCTTCATCTTCTCTGGTGGTTCTCACCACGCGTCCAGCATCACTGGGTGTTCTGCTCAGATTCCTCAACCTCTCTGATAGTTTAGACTCTTAGTCTTCTCTGGCATAGTCGAGATTATCCTTTATTTTTCAGTTACAGACTTCAATTCCCTTCCATCAGTCAAACGCCTGTATCAATAATCCTCAATCCACTTGAAGATGCCTTGGGACTCTTCATCTTCTTTGGAGATCACACTCAGTCCTCTTCGAGTCCTCTAGTAGAGATCATCATTTGTTTTATCTATTACACTAAGAAGTGCAAAAGTAGCCTTTCAATCTTGTTCAACTTCACCTGAACTGTTGGATTAAGAATAAAGAATCTTGTGCCTGTTTTTCCATTTCGTAATTCAGCATTTCGGGATCCCTGTGGTGAAGCTTAACACCTCTAGCTTCTTCCTCCATCTTCCACGCTTATGCATAAAGCACTTTCGCTATTTCGCATTTCATGAATATGGAGATGAGGCACGTCGACTATCCAAGTCGCAATCCCCGAAACCCCGAAATGGAGCTTATCTGAACTGACTCCTTCCCTTCATGTGACCACCAATGGCAACCATAGGCTGTGCCAAAAGGCACTTCATATTTCACGAGTTTCCACACCATGCTCCATTGACTCCAAGTCAGCAAAATTCCAATCACTAGCCACTTTTCCTATGATTCGATGGTTCAGATTTGATCTTGATTCAACAGCTCGGATGATATCGCAATTTCGCATATCGTTGTTCCTTATATGGAGATTCTCGTCACTCCAAGTTGTGATAGGAGAGACTCTGAGATGGAGCTCAGATCAACAGTCCTCATTCTTGGTGATTTGACAGTCCTAATATTTTCGTGATCTTGCATCTCGTTGATCCTTAGATGGAGATTCTTGTCACTCCAATTCGCGATAGGCGAAGCTCCGAGATGGAGCTCAAATCGACGGTCCAAAATCCTTGGTGATATGATGGTCCATATATTTTCGTGATCTCACATATCACGATTTTTATCCTCTTTCCTTTGGATTTCAGGACTTGCAAAACTCCAAAATGGAGTCTTTGTGGTGCTCTGATCTTTTTCCATGCGTCCTCTTAATCAACGATCCACGACTGTCCCCGATGGATGGCTAGGATTCCTTCACAGTTTTGGAGAGTTGGATGACTCTTGGACTTATCTTCCTTGCAGCTTCACCATATCTAATGGCTATTGAGACTTCATAGATACCCCAGATCCTACGGCCTAGATCTTCTCGTGATTTAACCACTTCACGATTTCACCGCTTCGTGATTTGATCCACCTTGCAATTTCGTCACTTCGCGATTTCGCCACTTCACGATTTCGCCACTTCAGTGGTGAAGTGTTTCGACACTTCAACTCCCGTTATCCAAATTTATAAAATGGATTTTACTCCTCCATTATCACTGCGTTGTTGATCATGCTGATCTTTGCCATCGTTGTTCTTGCCATCAATGACAAGATTACTCCCAACTGTAAACCTTCCAACAATAAGGTGCATAAATAGATGAACTCCAAAGTGGTCCCATTATGGTGAAAGCCCTCATGGGAAGATGCTTTTTGGATTGAGTTATCCTAGAAGAACAGTTGGAGGACCCATGCTTGTATGTGAAATAATGAAATGAATATCAATGAAGTTGTTGGTGAAACTATCCTAAATGGATAGTGCTTGTCATGCCATTTCCGGTGGTATTTGGAATGTCACATAAATCCTCACGGTTTGAGATCTATGGCCTTAAGAAGTTGGAGGACCCCCATATGAAGACTTGAAGCCCCTAAGGTCAAAGAAGTCAAAGTGACCTAAAAGAAGAAATCATTATTTAACTGATAAAGAAGTGACAAAATCAAGAAGGAATATTTAAATGATAAAATATTGGAGAACATTCTATTTATGGAAAGTGGTTAACCCTAAAATAAATAAAATGGGTTAAGTGACCTAGAGGATGAAAGTATAAATAAGATAGCTATGGTCTCTTGTAAATCATCCTTTTTGTGGATCAATGGAGAGTTTCTTGTGAATATCTTTTGGAGTATTGATGGAGAGATTCTGTGAGAGAATCTTATTGGTGTGGATCTCTTGATCATGATTGAAGATCTATTCTAAGGAAGAGAGCAAGAGGAGGATCTCATGGAAGCATCCAAGTTTTGTCAATGTCGGACATCTTGACAGAAAAAGTCTCGGAGCTTCAAAAACCCTAGTTTCTAAGGTATACATGGGTTTTAATGGGCCAGGGCACGTACACACGCAGGTTGTATGAGGACAGGGCACATACAGTCGATGGAATGATGAAGACTTGTGTTTGAGTTGGTGCCAAGCTCTTGGATGATGAGGTAGGTTCCAGATCTACAATCTATGGGCTCAGATATATCACTGAGACACTGGTATGGTTACATTATTGTCTTGATGGATACTATTGTTTGATGTGTTGTGAATTCTTAGGGAATTATTTTTATGAATTCTATGATATGGTTCAGTTTGGATGATTTGGTTGATGGAGTGATCAATACTCTTTTGATTCAGTGGTAACATGATTGCTATGGTATACTAGTTTTTTATACATGATTGAGATGGCATTCATATTGATTTGTTATGGAGCATGAGCAAGCTATTGGAAAGCTTGGATGTGTTGTGACTAGCTGGTGGTCAAATTGGATAGTCGGAGATAAAAGATAATGATATATTGATTGCAGAGAATCTGAGTTGATCTTGAATGAAAAACCCTAACAACTTAGAAGTTATATGTAGGTTGTTTTATACACTGGTCGCATGCATACATGGTCTATAGTGAGCCAAGGCATGTGCACATGCTAGCTGCACTCCTGACAGGTCGCGTACCTATTGATAGATTGATATATGTTGAGGATTGTTGCCTCATCTTAGTTGGTGCTAAGGGTGTAAGATGAGTCTTGCATTATAGAGTTGGTTCTCTTGTAGAGTTTTACTCTATTCATTTTTTTTTGATAAACCCTGGATTGTTGTCCATAATAAAAAGAAAAATTTTACATACATCTTGTGTTCTTTGTGTTCCTTGTAGTGATGTCTTGATGATGATATATTTATAATATATGTTCTCCTCTAACTAGTTATAAATGATAGCAATGGGTAATGAACAAATGTTGAATGTTAACTAAGGAGTTTTTGTAAAGAGGGAAGCTTTTGGGAAAAAGAGCCCCACACTCATTCACCCCCCCTCTAAGTGTGGTAGGTGTGTCCAACATTTAGAACAAAGCTTCTATGGCTATAGTGATGAGAACATTATTGAATGACCCCTCACTACCTTGCATGGTATCTTTGTCCTACTTGATGGATATGGGTGCCATGAATAAGCCACAATGCATGGTATGAGTGAGAATCTACTTCAAACACACACCATTAATCATTCTTTGGGCCATGGTGGGGGTTATTTAACATTCTAGTGGGATATAGAAATTGTGGGTAGGTTTTGTGCATTGGCAGTGGTCTTCGAGGTAGGATCATGATTAGGGGGGTAATGGGGATTAATCCTTGAATGAAGGTATTTATATATATATATCAATGCAAATAATATAGGAAAACACTTGGGCCTTACACCCTAGACATCACTTCTTAGGATCAATTTTGATGAACAACACCTAGAAAATCACAACACAAATCCTCTCTATGTTTTTTTTAGCATCAAGTTTAGAAATGGATTCCATCAATATGTTTTGCATTATGAGGATAGGTCAGCGGGACTTCAGCATGGTCGATAGAAGGAAAATAATTTCTTCGAGATAGTGTTGAATCTTCTTAGTGTCAAGAACATTGAACAAGTCCTCATACTAAAAAAGGAGTCATGTAAGTGGGATATATGATATGGATACCATTAATTGGTTTTTGGCATTAATGATGGGTCTATGGGCCTATACTATGGTCAGAAAGGAAAAAAGGGGCCTTACGTAGGAAGAAGAAACTTATAGGTCTCAATTTCCATGAATAAGTCCTTCAATCAAGACACATGTCCTCTCTATGGGGTATTTGACCTCTAGGTGGTATTCGATCCACCATTAGGTAGTATTGCACAAAGTTTATGGGCCTACTAGGGATGTTCCTATGAGAGGATAATAGGTTCTAATGTTAAACATTTTCTTATGAAACACGTGATAGAAATCTTATGAAGTTATAAATATATGTCATAGGAAATCATGCACATTCTTGTAAATTAAACAGAAAGGGGAAGGAGTACCTTTTTTCCTCTACATTTTAGATGATTTGAGTGATTTGGATTTATCTTTGGAATGAGAAACATGGTGGTATAGGGTGCATAAAAAAAAACACATCCATTTTACCATATCCATATTCTTATCTCCATTTTGAACCATGCATTTAAATATGATCTACACAATCATTGGTGAAATTGTACACACTTGTAGAAATTTGGACACATTTTAAATATATGTTTTTTAAGAAAAAACCATTACTTTCTATATTTTATTGGATATTAGTTGTACATATATCATAATTGAAAAATGCATAGGTATTTTATCTCTAGTGTAACTTTTTATTGTCTCTTCCATGTGGAACACAAATCATATGGTGCATAAGTCTAGAAAAAGGCCTACACAATTAAAAGAAGAGATTGATTATGTTAAGTCCCTCAAAGGAAAAAAAAATAGTAGTGCACAAGAACCAACTGTTTTCTAAAACTATACAAATTTGTTTCATGAAATTCCAACATTTTTATACTAGATCATCGTCTTAATGCAAATATATGCATTATATTTTAGAGAAAAAGTACGATACTAATGTTAGAAGAACATCAATTTTTCTAATTTATATAAGTTTTTCATAAGTAGAAATTATATATTGAAAAATATTATTCAATTTCCCATGTTTCATTATTTTACACCATATTCTAATAAGTTGTACATGTACCTCTAATAATTCCTTGTATTGAATATATTTTTGTTTTTCCACATTTGCATTGCAACTTGATGTAGGAGCATCACCAACAAGCGCGAGTGGAGGACAATTGGATATACACCAATGCACATTTTGAAGGATTTTGAATTTCAAAGGATGGCACATTAATGTAATATCTGAAAGATATATTTTCTTTTAATGTCTTTGGATTGTAACAAAGATCTTGAGCGTTCGCTTTCATTTGTCAGTTATAGGCATTTATTGTAATAAATGTAAAGTAGGTAGTAATCTTTAATTCGATAATATAGCTTAAAGTTGTAGGAGGGAAAAACTCAAGAAGACTCCCTCATAGAGGTATTGTATTATCATTCTCATTGCAAGAGAGAGCAAGAGAGGAAGATAAGAATAGAGATTGTAGAAGTTGTATGAAAAGATAGTTGTTTCCATTGAACCATGTATATAAGCACTTGAATTAATATAAGAATTCTTTGATCCAATCTCATGGTGTATTATGAATGCTGTGTGTACCTATTGAATGGTATGTTTACAACTTTCTTATATTCTCTGTTATGCATTTGTTTCAATGCCATGTGTATGTGATTTCGTGTTGAATGTATGAAGTCTGTGAGGAGAGTATGAGTTTCAATTATTTTTCTTCCTGAGAATTCCTGCAAGGAGTGCAGTGAAAGTCCGCAAGGAGTGCGTCGACGAGATTCTGAGCTTTATCTCGGAAATCTTAGGAGAGATAGCATTAACTTATACTAGTAGAAGTGCAGGTAGAGAACAGATTCATGCAAGGTTTGCATCGGTTGAGGTTGAGTCTTAAAATTTTCCAACCCAAGTGAGTGGTTGAAGAAATTCTGACACAAAGAGTGCATGAAGTTGGAGTTTTTGAATAACCATGGGTTATCGTGGAGGCCACAAGGAGTGCACGCAAGATTCTTTAGAATACTTGAGTCTGCAGCGAAGATCAAGATCAGGAGGGATAGAGACTTGGATAATTTTAGAGGAAAGATGAGGGTTGAAGTCACTTCATGGAACCAAGTTTAGAAGGGTTGACGCAAAGTTATTTGGCTAGGAAACATTGAGATTCAGATGGACGGTTGAAATTCCTGAAGGGAAAAAAACCATTGATTTCCACGGGTTGTTGGATCCAGTAAATCCATGAGGAGGATAAGGGCTAAGAGTATTTTAACACTCGTAAGATCAAGAGAGATATTGGCCGTCGATCTCAAGAATAAATATGACCGTTGATCCCTTTTGTGTGAAGGAGAAATTGACATTTCGGGATTCGGGAGTGTGGAGGAAGCTACTTTCGGAGGTAGCGAGTCATGAAATCCTGATTCATGAAGGAAGAATCTGGAGTGTCAGATCACAGGGAATGAGGACTGTCAATCTGTCCTAGTGTTCATCGTGAGTTCGCATTTCGAGCTAAGGGGAGAAAACCACTTCGCGAGTTCCTGATACACGAAGTTCCGAAATGCCCGGGAGCTAGGCCCTGTGTCGAAATTGGAGGTCGCATTAGGAAGTATTAAAGGGAGGATGTAACATCCCCAAAATAAATTTATTTTTTAAGTCTAAAATTTCATAGGAAATTAATTTGTTTTTGGTAAATTCGAAACTGGGAAATTTTTTCCATTTTTGGCAATTCTAAATTTCGAATTTAGTTAATTATAATTAATGATTATGACTATTGGGCAGAGACCTGATTTGACCCAACTAACTACTTGACCATGACACTTGTATGAAACAAAATATTTTATATTAATTACTGATGGATAAATGGAACAACCATGTTGAAATTAGCTGACCATGACTCCATGAGTGGGGAACATGTTGGAACTACCTCAGGGCTGATTATTACAGGTGGAAAATAAGGAATTTGGCCATTGGAAGCCCCTAAAAATCAGGGATTTGGAAAGATGCAAAAAATCCCAAAGGGAAAATGACCTAGGCATTTTTGTTTTGGATATATAACATATGTGAGGAGGCAGGATGTTGCCTAATATGATGGGGAAAGAAATGTATCTCTTGTTGTTACAAACACTACTTACTAAGTGTGAGGCAAGGAGAAGATTGTTGAAACTGAAACGCATTTGCTGAGGAGGATTTCTGAGTTAGCTCTCATGGATTCATGGTCAGGATAGGGGGGTGAACATGAAAAGTGATTTGGATGCCCTATTCTAAGGTTGGGAGGAACGTGGTTGTTCCAATTGTTGTTGGATAATTTTGTCCATATATGTCTACTTTATCCTTCTCTGTTTACATGTCATGATGAATTATTGGCTGGTGGGATTTTATCTGTTTAATATATATATGAGATGTTATGTTATTAAATTCTAAAGAATGTAGTGATAAGTAGGATAGACTCTTGCAATTTAACCGCAACTACTGAGTAAATTCTACTAAGTAATTAATTGGGATGAAATTGGATGGAAATTATACCAGGAACTGTAACTGTAATTATAAGAATTCTACTCAATTAATTATGTTAGAAATTTCTACCAGTTCAATGCATCTTGTATAACTAATTATTTTGTTTAGTAATCACCATTCTGAAAGTAAACCTGAGAATTTCAAACATTTCACACCTATATGTGTGTGTGTGTGTGTGTGTGTGTGTGTGTGTGTGTGTGTGTGTGTGTTTTATCTTTGATTTTGGATGAATTACCCTATCATATCTAAACTGTTGTTGTAAATGGTTATAATCTAATAGGATATATCTATATATACAAGTACATATATAAATATATATGTATGAAGATAACCATATGACTTATCCATACGACTTATGAGACTCACTGCAAAAAGCCTACATTACATATATCAATAGTATTAATGATAAATTGGGAGACGTATAGGTCTACCTGATCATTCTTTTTATTATGTACTCAAATTTAGTACATGAAAATGAACCAAATCTGTCAACACCAAACAAAGTTCTGGAACTGAATGCTAGAGGCACGAAGAACTATTGAATTCAAAATATTATGGAATCCTTCAATAGATTTACACATATTCTAATAAATTCGAACTTTCATAGCTGTGATAAAAAGTAATAAACCATCCCAGTCTCTATATAAGTCAGGTATCAATGAGAAAAGAAAAGAAATAGCATGGTTGGTCATAATCAAAGTTTCTGGAAAATGAATCAGTATAGGAGAAAATTAAATATATTAGAGACACGTTGTCTAGATTTATTTATATTATAATTATACACATATTCAATGATAGCCGAGAGTCCTTATCCATTTCAAAACTCTAATTACAACATAACCAATGTGCCAAAATAGGAAATGGACCGATTTGGTCTTATTCGGTAAAATCGACTATACAATATATGAATAATGGTGAAATTCTTGTTCCTTACTCATTAATATGTTCGTTATACAAAGTTAAGGGTTCAGCCCTTAGGGATTTTTATTAAAAACAATGTACATAGTTAAATCAAGTGCCATAAGAATCTGGCACTTCTACCCACGATAATTATATACTAATCTATGCACACAGTAGAAATTGGAAGGTATTGTTAAGTGCTACTTTAAAATCCAAATACCTTTTGTACAGGGCACGACTCCGAGTCGGGAGATTGTGAGCATCAATAGTCCTGTGAGGAAGTAAGGACAATAATGAGAACGAGAAATTAATAGAATTCTGAATAAAAAATTAGATTAAAATCTAAGACAATCTCTATGTTATAGAATTATAATATCTATGAATTCAGAACATCACTTAACTTACGGTCTGGATCGATCGTCTCATCTGTGCAGTTGATGAAGACATCCATAGAATGGAATGGAGAAGTGGGTCACAGTCGAACTGATGGGTGCCCTCACAAAAATCAGGGGTCCCATCATTAGATCACTATAAGAAATTTATTAACAGTGATTACCAAATAGAAATATAAGGAACTGTTAAAATTGAAATGATTAAAATAAACAGAGATTCTACACTACAAAAATTATACAAATTGCAGGACCATTACAACCATGAGACTTCACCCTTGTCTCTTTAATAATTTATCCATTAACGGTCGATGATAATAGATGACGAGAGTCAACAGGGTTCTGGGGTGCCTGGAAACCCTGTCAACAAAGATAAGATGAAAACTCTTTTATGTTTTCTAAATGGCCAAGTATCGTTGGATGAGTATGGGGTAAACCCTCTCAGGAAATTCCTTTAAAGACTTTGTAGATTACTAATGCATAGTGAAACCATCAGCGTTCTTAGACACGTTGAGTCTCAGTTAGGAAAACCCTGTAGAAATATCTAGTATGTACAAATGATAAAGGAAAACTACTTTACTATACAACAAAGATTGCAGTAGATAACCCAGAATACCAAGAATCCTTAAGGGAAGTCGGGGTGAAATATAAAGTTTCAATGCAATGAAATTGGATCTGTTCCTACAGAAGTTATAGTAGGATGTCGACCCGTAGAGGATGACTATTTATCCATAGGAGAATCGAATTCACCCTCGATGAAGAAACCTAATAAAAACTAATATAACACAGGGTTGCAACACTTGGGCAATGACATTATACCATAGATCATTTCTAAGATGAAACACTTAGGGCTCGAGAATTTAATCTCTCAGCTACATAACTGTTGGAGGTGGGAAAACAAGAACTTTATGAAAATGACAGAAATTGGTTTCAACCAACATTGTCTCTAATAAATTAGTCTATATATCATACACAAAGGGGCCTTTATAGAACAGATCATAAGTCTCTCCAAAGATTCAACGCTCTGGAGGGCACAGAAAGAACTTATGTATCTTTACCAGATGGTGTAATCACGTAGGAAAAAGGAAGAATAACCAGTATAGAAGAATGCTTACCTTTCAAATACGCTAACCAATGTTCTCTAATGACACACCTGTCATCAATTTGAGTCCCAGCTTTACGTTGGCTATCCACTACCTCGGTTCGAGGAGTAACATAGGTCATTTGAAAGAGTTTTGTGTAAACACAGGAATAGGAATTGACACAACAAACAAAGGATAAACCCCTAATGAGTCGAGTAATGGCGACGAGTAAATACTTGTGCCAAGTCCATGTGATCAATGCAAGGTGGTGTGAGTACAGTGGGCACGAAGGTCAAGAATTAACCAAGGAGTACGCCACAGTCTTCTTTGTTTAATGTTACAAGTAGGGTCTTTAAGTCTTGATAGTATGCCCCTGCCACCTGACTTAATTCTCAGTTATGGAGAAGAATAAGTGCAGACTAGTTAGGTTTAGAGCGCACTCCTGTTAAGAACCAAACATCAATATAACATAGAAAAACCTCAGGAAAAGTACTCAACGCCTTGAAAAAGAGATAATTTCAGATAATAAGCCTCTTTGAGGGGGAAACCTCCTTTTAC
>JZKD02S1618317.1:1007249-1024393 GCA_000966675.3 Picea glauca
TTTCATTTTAATTTATATATATATATATATATATATATATATATATATATATATATATATAACACATCTCTTTGAATTATAAATACACCTTCTTAATGCACAACCAAAGTTTGATTTAAAATTATGAAGACAATCAACAACATTATCCATGTTTGGCTTGTTTATAGTGAGATTCATGTCATATTATTTATACTTAGTTATGTAAGGCCTTATGTGACACCCACCGAGCATGCACACTCCATGAGAAAATATAGGGACAAAACAGATGAAGAGCATAAGGGGGAGGAAAACGGTTGGGAAATAACTTGTATTATGGGCGTGGGCAGGAGCACCTTGGGGCACGATGGTGACGTGGGATCCCAATGCGATGCACACCCTTCTTCGGTTGTGATGGACGACAGAGACTTGGGTTGTGTTTGGGAAAGGGCGGGGCAACTTGGGAGCACAGCCAAGGACTGGACATGCCCGCCCTTGGCAGCATGGGCGCGTCGAAGAGGTTGGACGACCCTATCAACACACTCAAGAAGCTTCATGACGACTAGCATAAGGAAGAGAGGAAAGCAAGGGGTGTGTGCCCAAGGATGGGGTGCACTAGTCCAAGAGATGAGATGGTTGATGGGTGGACGAGCTCATTTGGGTATACTAGGTCCACAGAGGGGCACACCAGTTCGATTGAGTGTGATGATTTGTGAAGGGGTGCAACACACCCCAAAGACATGATGTTTCACACAAGTGACCCTTGGAGTCGCTATAAGCGCACAAGGGTGCACAACCAAAGAAATAGGAAGAAAGTGAAGGCAAGAGACATAGAGGTCTAAGGTTGGGCGCACAAGTGGGGCACACCTAAGGCTGAGGCAAGGAGGAGAAACAAGGAAAGTCTTTGTGTGACAGAATAACAAGTCTTGACAAGGTTGATGTATGGGGCATAGTTGTGAGACTTTGCCCATCGCTCTGCCCATCTATGTAAATGGGACAGTAGCACCCTCTTTGTAAGGCTTTGTTTCTATTTCACAATATAATAAGCAAAATTGGGTATTAGGCAGTGTTGCTTCCTCCCACACTATATCTGTGTGTTTTTCAATACAGTAAATGAACCTATGTATTAGTCATTGTTGGTGCATCCTACACTATATATGTGCCTCTTGTGTTTTGCATGTTTTATGTTGCATGCGAGAATGACCAAGTCTTAAAGAATGTTAACAAATTTCTAAGTATACAATTGAGTTGCATAGAGTAAGAATGTGACTTGTGTGTAGCCTAGAACATAGTATGGGTATGCTCTAGGTGAAGAGGCATAGTTTGAGTGAAGTATCCTTGGTTGAGCCAAGCTGCCAAGTGAGAATCATCACAGTGTCACATGCCCATGAGATGCCAATGTTGGATTTTGGCATGACTCTCAGGGGCATGACATATGGTATTAGATAAGTTTTTTAATGAATAGTTTTGCAGAGGCACAACACATAGTATGATAGGATTCGTATAGTCAGGAAGTGAGGTGACCCAGGGTATTGTGATTCCTTGGACAGAGGCAGATGAAGTCGTACAATGGAAGCAAATTGCACATGATTCAAGGTAGGTCAAGTCAGGTGTCCCACCACTATGTGAGGAAGAAGAATCTTGGTTTGGGCAACAAACCAAGATCTATAGGGACCTGCAACGAAGCACCTTGGAACCAAGTGGTGGACCAAGGGGTGTTTCCACATAATCTACATAAGATGAGCACAATGCAAGTATGTTTTATTGTGATTTTGTTTGTCTTTTTCACTTAACAAAGAAAGAGTTTCAAGGCTCGATTTACAACAACCTGTGAAGGATTGGTGTGTTGGGTGCCTTGTGTGGAAAGCTTGGCAGCTAAGACCATCAATTTTGTTTTTTGGATCTGGTTATCAACCGAAGAATAGTGTAAGCTCTGGTTGACTTAGATGCCTCACACAACTTTATGAAGACTGAGGTAGCGAAGGAGCTGGGAATTAGAGTCTCCTCGTGTGAAGTTCTACTGAAGGTAGTAAACTTTAAGGAAAAGGTAGAAGGTTGTGTTCTCTCCTCAGTTCACATTTGAATTGATAAGTGGGAAGTTTGGGTTAACTTCACGGTGATTCCTATGGATGACTATGAGGTGATTCTTAGGAAGGAATTCCTAAGGAGGACACATTCGGTCCTCATGCCATGCATGGAAAAGATGGTTATACTTGGTGAACAAAAGGCTTGGGTTATGTGCGCAACCGCAAGGAAGTCTGGTGGAAAGGTGCAGTTTGTGTCTGCACTGAGTATCAAGAGAGAAGAAAGGCGGAATGGATCACAGGTTTATGTAACGATTGTTTGGGAAGTTCAAGAGGATGGAGTGGGGACACCTATTCCACCTGATCTCACTAACCTGTTGGGTGATTTTGCGGATAGAATGTTAGATGAGTTGCCGAAATTTCTCCCAGCATGATGCACTGTTGACCACCATATAGAGATAGATCTCATGCTATAACCATCGACAATAACTCCTTATCGATTGTCCATACATGATTTGTAAGAGTTGAACTGACAATTGACAAAATTTATTGATTTTGGCTTCATTCGTCCATCCAGGTTCCTGCATGGTGCCCTGATTCTCTTCAAGAAGAAGAAAGACACTTCATAGCTCAGGATGTGTTTGGATTACTGAAAAAACAAAATGTGAAGAATTGATACACATTGCCTTTAGTTGTTAATTTCTTTGAAAAGTTGGCCAAGAAAAAAGTATTTTCAGATCTTAGCTTGCCACACAGGTATTATCAGGTGCAAATTGTAGATGGAGATGAGGCAGAGACAACCATGGTGATGAGGTATGGGATCTATGAGTTCCTAGTGATTCCTTTTGGCTTGTGTAATGCCCCTACAAGCTTTTGCGCATTAATGAAGGATGTGTCGTGGTTGTTTTTAGAAAAGTTCGATGTGGTCTATTTGGATGACATTGTAGCATACAACAAAAGTATGGAGGAGCACAAGAAACATTTGGCACATGTATTTGTGGCACAGTAACAAAAGCAATTTTTCTTGAAGAAGTCCAGTGTGTTTCTGGGTAGACTAAGATACCATTCTTAGAACATTGGATTGAGCAAGGATGCATTAGCATGGACCCTATGAAGGTCAAGAAAATCGAATATTGGAAATATCCAAGCACAATTCATGACATGAAAGTCTTCCTTGGACTAGTTATCCAACTACTATCGCAAGTTCGCAGAGGGCTAGGCCAATATTGTTGCATCATTGACTGACTTCTTGAGAAAGGAGAAAGCATGGAACTGTATAGAGAGGAGAAGGTATGTGTTTGGAGAGATGAAATGAAAAATTTTCATCACTCTCATGTTGAATATTCCATACTTTGAGAAATCATTTGAAGTTCAGACTAATGCATCATACTTTTCCATTGTTGTGGTTTTAATGCAAGATGGACATACAATTTCCTTTGAGAGCATAAATCTTCAAGGTCGCAAATGGAGATACCTCGTTCATGAGAAGGACATGACTGCAGTAGTACATTTTTTGCATAATTGGAGAAATTTTTTGTTGGGAAAGATGTTTGTCTTGAAGACAAACAACATTATGACAACTTACTTCCCGACGCAACTGAATTTGCCACCCAACCAGGAAAGGTGCCAAGACTTCCTCGTTGATTTTGACATGACCATTGACTACAGGTTAGGAAGGATAAACGTTGTTGTAGATGCTTTGAGAAAAAATAAACAACATGTTGTCCTAGAGGAGAAGGACAAGTTTCCTACATCAGGGAAAAATCACATTCATGTCTTGGAAAAATTGCGTGAAAATATCAAATAAGCGATAGAGCATGATCACACAACGAAGAACATCATGAAACAGGTGAAGGATGGAAAAACTTGGAATTTTTGGCTTCACGATGGACTGTTGTACTTTGGGGAGTGAATCTATGTCCCTAAGTCGTCCAATACTAGGAGGGAACTTATGAAGGAATGCCACGACTCACCCTAAGCTTGCCACCCAGGACAACAAAGAAAAATGGCATTTGTTGTAACAAGGATACTTTTGGAGAAAATGAAGCAGGATGTGGAGGAGTACGTTTTCACTTCCCTTATATGTTACTAGGATAAGACAAGAGCATGACCGTTGAAACATTTATAAATTTCGGAGAGACCATGGATGAGTGTCTCAATGGAATTCATCACACAACTTCCAATGGTGCAAGGATACACTGGAATTTTGGTAGCGATGGATCATTTCTCCAAGTATGTTTTCTTTGTTGCAACGAAGATACCTTGTAGTGCGGAGAAGTTGTAAAGTTGTTTTTCAAGCACATTGTGAAGTATTGGGGACTTCCTATGAACATCATGTGAGATAGGGATGCAAGGTTCACGAGTAAGTTTTGGATAACATTTTTCAAGCTCATGGAGACAAAGTTGTTGAATATTTCATCTTACCATCCCCAAAAAATGGGAAAACTGAATGATTCAATGCAATTCTGGAGGACTACTTGGGGCACTTTGTACTGGCATATCATATGAATTGGTCGGACTTTCTGGATTCCACCCAGTTTAGCTACAACCTGAAGAAGAGTTCAATGATGGGACATGGTCCATTCGAGTTAATCAACGAACAAAAATCCACAACTCTTCATTTTGTGACATAGGGTTGTTATGGGACAAATCCAGTAGAAGTGGGTTTTGTGAAGAGTTGGCGGGATCTGTTGGAGATAGATCACACACACTTGACTAACACAACATATAGAATGAAGCAGTGGGAAGATCACAATAATTTCAATGAAAAATTCCAAGTAGGAGAGTTGGTATTACTCAAGCTGAGTAGAGATTAGTTCCCACCACCTTGAGGGATGGCTCCATCTCTCATGCAGAGGTATGAGGGACCATTCAAAGTTCTTGATAAGATTGGAAACGACACCTACATATTGGAATTGTCGTTCCACATACAAAATATTCACCCTATATTCCACGTTATCTAATTGAAGTCATGCCAAAGAGACCTGGATAACCCAAGTCGAGTTGATCCATCCAGAGCACTGACCATCGTTGTAGATAAGTCATAGTTGGAGGTAGATAATATTTTTGTGCATTGCATATTAGAATGGGGAAGAGGTTGAGTGCATGAGTACTTCTTCCATTGGAGCCAAAAACCCTAGGAAGAGGAAAATTGGGAGAGATATGAGTCCTTATGAAAATATTAGGACACGATTCAGGAGTTTGAGAAAGGTCGCTATGGATTGCAAGGGGTATGGAAGTTTTTGGGATGAAAACAAGTTTAGTGGGGGGGATGTAAGGCCTTCTGTGAGACCCACGAAGTGCACAATCCTTGTGCATATTCAACGATGAAACACACGAAGTGAATAAGGGGGAAGCAAACGGTTTGGAAAGAAATTGTATTATGGGTGTGGGTAGGAGCACCTTGGGGAACGATGGTTATGTGTGAGACCAAGGGGACACACACTCTTCATACCTTGTGATGAACGATGGAGACTTCTTTTTCATTTATGCAATGTCGGTGCAACTTCGAAGCACACCCAGGAAGTGGACTCATCTATCCTTGGAAACATGGGCACACCGGAGAGGTTGGATGATGCCAACGACATACCCACAAAGAGTCATGACGATGAGCATAATGAAGAGCACAAGGAAAGGGGATTGTACCCAAGGATGGGGCACAATTATCCAAGGGATGCGATGGTTGATGGGAGGATGAGATCGTTCAGGCACACTAGGGGTGCGACAAACCCAAACGAAATGACATTTTGCACAAGTGACCCTTGGAGTCCCTATAATATCAAAAGGGTGAAACACCAAAGAAACAAGATGAAATTGAAAGAAAGAGACATAGAGGTTTGAGGCTCGATGCACAAGTGGGGAATACCTTAGGCTAAGGAAAGGAGGAGTTATAGGGAAAGTCTTGGTGTGACAGAACCACAAGTCTGGACAGTTCTGATCCATGGGGCAAAGTCGTAAGATTCTTCCCATCTATGTAACTAGGAAATAATGTGAGTAAATTAAAGATACTTCCACACTAATCCTAGCATAAGAGAGGAAGAATTTAATCAATAATACAAGTGACACAAGAAATCACATAGTACACCAAGATTTTACCCTAGAAACCCTTAACTGGAAAAACCAACATTCCTTTGAACATTCTTCTCTCTTGTTGTCTTATTCAATCAGAATAAAAAGTTACATGTCTAACCTTGGTATACACCTAATACACAATCAACATCATATCCTCTTGCGTAGGAAAGAACAACCCTGTAGCCAATTCATCTTACATATACATGACCAACAACCTATGCTTTACACATGAATAGCATATTTTCATTAGCCTTTACGACCTTACAAAATACCTCTTTATAAGATTTACTACAAGAAAAACCCTAAATATTCACACCCAAAAAAATTTATGGATCCATGCATATCATTGGCTACAAATCCTGCAAATCTCGGGATTCTGTTACAATCAAATCTAGTTGACTACGATTCGTCCTCTAGTCGTTCATCTCACACTCGTAATTCAACCTCTTTTCAGTTGACTTTTCGTCAATATCTTCGAATTCAACTTTACTCGTTTGAGTCCCTTGACCTTTGACTTGTTGTTGATATGCCTCGACTTGGACCTATCACTTGATTCAACTCAACTTTCGACTGTCATTCGATTCACCTCAACTAGAATTTCACTGCAAAGAATATAACAACACAACATTCTCACACTTGTTGTATTCTTTTCTGAAACATGAGATTCCTGGACTTTCGTTCACAGACCCAGGGAAACAATGCAAATTTCCTCTTTGCACCAAGATTATTTCACAACACTCACAGATTTCTTTCAAGGAGTCTGTTATGTTTCTCGACATGTCTACTTTCTCCAGTAGCACCTTGTTACTTTCATCCATGTCCCTTACGAAATGGTATTGTACATCAATGTGCTTAGTCTTTGAATGATAAGCATGGTTCTTTGCTAGAAATATTGCGCTTTGACTATCGCAACTTACCTTCATAGATCTCTTCTCAAACTTGATTCTTGAACACAACCTTTGAATCCATATCACTTCTTGGCTTCCATGAGTGTCTGCCATGTATTCAACTTCTATTGTTGACAAGCCTACAACTTCCTGCCACTTACTCATCCAACTTATTGCTCCACTAAACATCTTGAAGACATATCCTTTGGTTGACCTCCGTTGATCAAAATATCCAACCCAATCATCATCGAAAAATCCATGTACATCTAATTTACCACTGCCACCTCTAGGTTTTCCTTTGTAGCATATAGCATAGTCTCTCATGCCACACAAATACCTGAATACTCTATTGACAGTTGTCCAATAATCCTTTCCAGGTGTCGACATGTACCTTCTCCACACTCCCACTGCATGGGCAATGTCTGGTCGAGTGCAGAGCATCGCATACATTAGACTACCAAAAAAACTTGCATAGGGAACACATGTTGTGTCCTTTATATCTTCCTATTCCTTTGGACAATGTTCAACAATGAGCCTTGCTCCCACTGGGATTGACATCTTCATCGGTTTGCAATCCGACATGTTGAACTATTTCATAACTGTTTCAATATACTTCGTCTGATTCAAACAAATATTTATAGCAGCTCGATCTCTCTTAATCTCCATTCCCATAATGAAGTTAGATGCACCGAGATCCTTCATGTCAAACTTTGAGAATAGCTACTTCTTCACCTCCATTATTGTGTCCATGTTATTTCCAATCAGCAACATGTCATCGACATACAAAGCTACATATATGAAACACCCACCTTCTTCCTTGGAATATATGCAGTGATCAACTTTGTTTCTCACAAATCCCAAACTAATGATATATGTGTCAAACTTCGGGTACCACATCCTTGGCGATTTCTTTAGACCATAAAGGGACCTTTTGAGTTTGCCCAACAACTCTTGCTTGCCATTTACTACAAATCCTTCAAGTTGTTTCATGTATATTTCTTCTTCCAGGTCCCCATGTAGGAACATTGTCTTCACATCCATCTATTCTATCTCCAGATCGAATGTTGCAGCCAGAGACATTAGTACTCTAATGGAATTTATTTTTGCAACAGGGGAAAAAATATCACCGAATTTGACTCCCTCGAATTGAGAATATCCTTTCTCTACTAGTCGAGCTTTGAACTTATCGACTTGTCCCACAACATTCATCTTCTTCTTGAACAACCACTTGCTACTGATGGAATTTATTCCACTAGGTAACTTGAATAAATCCCATGTATCATTCTTGTACAAGGATTCCATCTCTTTCACCCTGCCATTCTTCAAGAGTTTCCCCTCTATCAAGTTGACTGCCTCACCGACTGACTTGGGCTCCTCATCGATGGCAGTTAACACGAATATAGAATGAAAGTCGGGAGGACTATACCTTTATATGGGTTTTATTTCTCTTTATGACCTCCTTATCACTAGAGTCAATTGGTCCACCTCTTCCTCATATTTAGTTGACTCATTTGAATCATCTTCTTTGTTCCTCAATTCAAACTGTACTGTATCAAGATTATTCTCGGTCTCAACAACTTCCTCAGGTTCAAAATTACCTCCGACTTCTTTGAATACCACATCTCGACTATACATTGTTTTCCTTGATGCAGGATCCAAGAGATTATATCCTTTCATTCCTTATTTATATCCAATGAAAATACATTTGACTTCCATCTTGTCCAACTTGCTCCTCTTTTCCTTGGAAACATGCACAAATGCATCACAACCAAATACTTTGAGATGTTCTACCGAAGGCTTCTTACCGGACCATACCTCATGTGGAGTCCTATCGACTAGTGCCAACAAAGGAAAAATATTCACCATATATCTCACAGTATCAATTTCCTTCGCCCAGAACTCTTGTGCGAGCCCAACACCACTGAGAATACTCCTTGCCTTATCCATCAATGTTATGTTCATTCTCTCGATAAATTCATTTTGTTGTGGGGTATATGGTGTGGTATTTTTGCGTGATATGCCACACTATTTATAGAACTGATCAAATTCCTTTCTATAGAATTCACCACCATTGTCATTTCTTATCACATTAATCCTCTTCTCTGTCTAGTTTTCCACAAGAGATTTAATCTACTTAAATATCTCGAAAACCTATGATTTCTTCCTTAGGAAATATATCCATGTCTTCCTCGAAAAATCATTTATGAAGGAGACATAATACAGGGATCCACCAAGTGAAGGCACTTTAACCAAGCCACACATATCACTATGCACCAGTTCTAGAATCCCATTTTCCCTTGTCGTTCTAGATGGGAAACTCACCCGACTTTGTTTTCCATATATGCAATGTTCACAAAATTCGACTTCTAAACCACATTCAAGAAAACCTTTTACCATACCTCTGCTTTGCATAGCTCGAATTCCTTTTTCTCCAATGTGTCCCATCCTCTCGTTCCATAGCCTGGTCGGGTCCATTTCATCATGTCTTGTTGAGTCGATTTGAAACAACTTAGCTTGAGTCAAGTCAAGTTGTGTCGACATCGATTCGAGTTGATTTGCAGTCGATTTGAGTCGTTTTCAGGAGAAATGATGTTGTTTCATCCATTCGAGTCAAAATTCCCTAACAGCTTGTACAGGGTACCAATCTGAACTCCCTTCATTAAGACCATCACACCTCTGACCATCTTGGACAAATACTTTTGAAACATAGTATGGACACCTTCATCATTCATCCTACTGGCATATATCAGGCTTCTTGCCAAACCCATAATGTGAATCACACTTGAAAGGGTTATTTTCCTCCCATCTTGTAGTGTTAAACAGACTCTTCCTCGTCCACCAAATCTGTTTTTTGAGTCATCCCCCAAGAACACATCACCCCCATCATATCTTTCATATTCACATAACCATTCTTTATGTGGTTTTATATGATATGATTCTCCCGAGTCAATCAACCAAACGTCTTGATCCGACTGTACACTGGTTGACACTAAGTACACATCACCTCCTTTCTCAGAGATTGTCTTTCTCTCAGTCGAGTTATTCTTTTCGGATCCAACACTACGTTATGTTTCCTTCGAATTACAATCCTTTTTATAATTCCCAAATTTATCGCATTTCCAACACCTTCGCATCGAACGAGTCGAGGATTTAGATCTACCCTTTGACTTCAACTTTGTACTAGAGAATATGCCTTTATCTCTATCTATTGGTCGACCTCTTACTACCAGAGCATCTTTGGTCGATCCTTCCATGTTCTTTCTTCTCATTTCTTCCAACAAAAGAGAAGCAACCACGTCCTTTAGTGCTAGTGTGGTTGTATTACTCCCAATAGCCATGACTAATTTATCTCAGGAGTCTAGAAAAGAACATAATAGGATGATACACTTCTCCTCATTAGTGATATTAATATCCACATATGATAAATGGGTTAACATAGTATTAAACACATTTAAATGCTCAGCCACTGAACTTCCAGCACTCATTCTCAAAAGATACAGTTTCTTTATGAGAAATAACTTATTTACCATAGTTTTCGACTGGTATAAGCTTCCCATCGTGTCCCACAGTTTATTAGCTGAATCTTCACTCGAGACATTAAACAACACTCGAGACAAAGTTGAATCAAACTTCTTGTTCTTATTTCGAGTTTCTCCCACTCTTTTGTTGACATGCTTGTCAGATGGGTACCTAGATACACGATTATCCATTGTTCTCGATCTACAAGAAGATCTTCCATTTTAAGCTTCCAAAGCTCAAAATTCTAGCCATTGAATTTTTCTATCTCTATTATGGAATTGCTTGCCATTCTTTACCACGATCTTTAACATAATATATGCCTTATGACACTTATTGTACCTAGAGTTTAGTTCTTAGATTCAAGATTTGCAAATCAAGATCTGATATACTCGCCAAAGCATAACACCACTCTGATAACTCACTTGTCAAGGAATACCTAAGATTTGATACCACACGTTAGGAAATGAAAGACACTTCCACACTAATCCTAGTAGAAGAGAGGAAGAATTTAATCAAGAATACAATTGACACAAGAAATCGCACAGTACACCGAGATTTTATCCTAGAAACCCTTAATGGGAAGAACCAACACTCCTTTGAGCGTTCTTCTCTCTTGTTGTCTTATTCAATTAGAATAAAATGTTACATGTCTAAACTTGGTCCACACCTAAGACACAATCAACATCATACCCTCTTGCGCAGGAAAGAACAACCCTGTAGCTAATTAGTCTTACATATACATGACCAACAACTTACGATTTACACATGCATTAGCCTTTACAAACTTACAACATGCCTCTTTATAGGCTTTACTATAGGAAAAAACCTAAAGATTGGTGCCCAAAAACAATTACAGATCCAGGCATATCATTGGCTAAAAATCCCGCAAATCCTGAGATTCTATTCGATTGTCTCATGCCTACACTTTGAACTCTTGTTGGTTGACTTGTTGTCAATATATTCAACTTTAACCTTACTTGATCGAATCCCTCAACCTTCGACTTGCTGTCAATCTACCTCAACTTCGACCTGTCAGTCGATTGACCTCAATTTTTGACCTTCAATCAATTGACCTCAACTAGACTTTCACTGCAAAGAATATAAAAACCCAACAAATAATGCCCTCTTTGTAAATATTTGTTTTTGTTTGAAAATATAATAAACGAAGTTGGGTATTATGCATCATTGGTGCCGCATGCACTATATCTGTGTCTCTTGTGTTTTGCATTTTTTCTGTTGTATGCCAAAATGACTAAGTGTTAAAGAATGTTAACAAACGTCTAAGTATGCAATTGATTTTCATAGATTAAGAATGTGACTCGCCTACAACCTAGAACAGAGTGTGGGTATGATCTAGGTGAAGAGGCATAGTCCACGTGAAGTATCCTTGGTTGAACCAAGCTGCCAAGTGAGAACTGCCACAATGTTGCACATCCACGATATGCCAAAGTTGGGCTTGTGCATGACTCTTGGGGCCTGACAAGTTGGACTTCACATTAGATTCAAAATGAGGTAATTTTGTGCTCGTTTTTATTTTGTATTTAAAATTTGTTTTGATTGTCTAATGAGAATGTAACAATGAAACTAGCTTTGGTGTATATGACAGTCTAGGTGAAGACATAATTAGTAAGATGATCAATAATGAGTATGACGATGTATTAAGAGGAAAACCCAACGAATCTTCAAACTTGGAGTATTATGGATTTTTAGTTTTAGTTTCATTTTTAGAGTAAAAAGATGGGGGATTTAAAAGATTAAAAGATATCATACATAAGATAGAAAGGCAATGAGATATGACCATCGGATAAAGTGGTTCTCATACGACTTGGTAGAAGACTAGTTTGTATCGTTATAATTCATCATTTTTTATAATTATAATCATTATTTTGACAAGGTTGAATGATTTTGTGTAATTAACAGGGATTTTTTCAATTAAAGCATTAAGAATTTTGGAATGCAATTAATTTAATTTGGAGAATGCCTCCTAACTAACAAAACTAATGAAATAAACAAATCCCCAAATATTTTAATGTTTACAAATTTAATAAAAAGTTAATTAAACCAATACAAATAGTAATTTAAATAAGTAACGTAGTATTGTAGAAAAGTCTAGTAATAATAAACTCATTATATCACCATACTTAAGGCTATGGAAAAACAATCTAGGCTATGGAAAAGCAATCTATGAGATAAAATAAATAAACAATTTACTTGTAAGTGAAAAATGTTTGCACAATGTATATACTCATATCATTCCAAAATTAAGTAAATCAACACAAAAAGTTTCACAAACCACACATTTCATAATTTAAGTTTCTCTTCAAAAAAATCTTGGCTAGCAATGGTTTCTAGTTCATTGGCACTTCATAGAAAATTCTATAAGATGTAGAAGTAAAAATTCCTTTTATAATTTGAATCCTTCTAATTTATAGAAAAAAAGGAACAAGGGGGAACTTATGAACTTGAGACACTTAAGTAATTATTTATTTGAAATCCTTACCTATTTGTTATTTTTATCACTTCCTATTCTTATCATTGAGGATGATTAGACTTCCTTTGATTAAATTGACATTCCACTTGACCCAATTACCATTCTCATTTAAGATGTTTAAACTTTTTCTCTATAAAATGACCTCTAATTTGACTTGATGAGCCTTCTTATTTTTCCCTTCTCCACTTTCTCACTAGACCGCCCATGCCTCAAAAGTTGAATAAATTGTTTCCTTATGAGAAAATGAATGCAAATAAAGAGTATCTCTATATGAAGTGATGCTTTTGCTTATCCTTTTCTCATGTTTTTCCATTTTAGGTAGTATTGTATTAATTAAAGTTGTGTGCTTGATAAGAGTTTGAATGAACATCTGTCCAGTGAGGGAGAGCTCTTATAACTTTCATTTCTAAGGGAATATAACCCTCCAACTATTTGGATACTTGTTCTTGAGAAAATAATGTATTCGTGTATCCAAAGGAAGGAAGGTGGCAATCCCATGCTATATTTTCTAAGCACTTCCATATCTTAATAGAACCCTTCACCTCCCAGCCAGTGCCTTAAGGATCCCTATGGGATATTAGACTTCGTATTTTTTAGATCATATACATGAATATTGGGAAATTTAGGGGAAATTTCATCAAGTACAATCTACAACTCTTTCAACCTATCAAACTGTAGGTTATCTTCTCAAAACTCTAAACTCCATATTTGAACATATTTCCTGACTTTTGCAATGTCTATCTCATAGTTTTGCAGATGTTATTCTTTTTTGTAGAATTCTCTTTGCATCAAGTTCAATTCATTCTTTACTTTGAATACATGTTCAATGAATTGATGAATTTTATAGTTGCCTCTATAATTTCCAGTTGTCTATCTTCTCCTCTAGCTATCCATTTTGATTTGCACTCTATTTTCTCTTCTAGAATTCCAACATCTCCCATACTAACTAATGTTATACCCTCAATATATCCATGTATAATGATCACCTATGATTGAATATCTTCCGGTATAATGATCACCTATGATTGAACTTAACCTATCTTTCCTAAGGGTTTGTCTTCCTTTTCTCATGTCTCTTGGAGGCTAGACATAATTTCTTGCAAAACATTAGCAAAGCCAAACAAGCATATAGGATTAACTTAAAAAATCAAATCAATGAAAATTTCCCTTAATCCATATGAACTATACATGTTTATAGGATTTAAATAATATTGATCTCGATTTGAGAAACAAGTTGAATTAAATAAGATGCATTCTGGGGTCTTGATAAAAAACACCTAATGTAGGTTTAAACTAAAATGATTATAGGTTTTCTACTTCTTTGGGGAATTCACCTTACTTACCTATAGGTTATCATGTTTATTTGTATAGGGCATTTTCAAATTGTGAAAAATAAAGTCAATATATTATAGGTATTTGGGGGGCAGGCATGCGAGGTAGGGGTGATTTACAAGTATTGTGGGGTATAAAAGGAGGTATCTAGTAAAAATATGGTTTTCTAATTGAAAATGTGTATTGGGAGGGGAGTCTACCCAAATAAGTTTCGGTGTTATTTGACAATATCTAGTGAACATAAGGGTATTATTTAATATCCCATGAATACATGTGATATGTCATAGGTTCATGGAGTGAAGACCTAGTGGTTTCCTCAAGCGCTATTTTACAGGGATAAATTATCAGATCATGATAATTTCCTAACAAACCAAAATTTTGTGGCATGTTTGATTACAACTCATACTTCATGAATATTTTAATCATTAAAGTTTTAAAGGTATTGGTTTAAGAATATAGCGTTGGTAAATCATGTTTGAAAGCATATGTGCAAATAAAAATGGCTTACTCATTCACATATGACAATTTGACTTAGTGAATTTTTTATCTGTGAAAATATTATGAAACGGTGGGAGAATCTTCTATGAATTGCGGCTGATGGAGGAAACTAAGACACTTTAACATTATTATAAGTAAAATCCAACCGAATTTGAAGGTCGGGCCCGATTGAGAAATCAGGGTATGAGTTCAGTTGGTGTGGGTTTGATTTAGATATCAAAATCAATTTAAAAAATGGAACTCTATGACACAAAGTTTGGGAATGAAGAGCCAGGCCACAATCAAACTTCTTTGAAAGGATTTACATGTTTGAACAAGGAACTTGAAAAATAAAATATTATTCAAAAATTGGGACCAATTATTGAATCAGGTAGGAGTTAAATTTCTTTATTGACTAGAGGGCCTCATTTAGAGTTTTGGCCCAATTTCGGTAGATGAGTTTCAAAATAAATTATCAAACAAGGTTTAAAAAACAATAATGAAGAGAAGTAAATCAAACAAGGTTGATATTCCATACAATCTTGTCATTACAAATTCTAATAATAGGGTCAAATTTGGAAATTAAGGTTGATTCCAAAATCAAGAGTAGGCAATACTATCTAGGTGCAAAGGAAGCCCAATTTGGCAGTAACGATCAATTGAAAAAATGATACCAATGAAGGTTATGACTTAGATAATTTAAAAACAAGGAAAAAAAGTTCAAATGAAAGAATATACATTTAATCAATTAAAAATAAAATAAACTCAAATAAAAATGAAGAATTGGAAAAATGTAAGGTCTCCAATTTGCCCATTGAGGTTGATTACCAAACTAGGGTGGTTCAAGGGTTTGAGGTGATATAGAAAAAATAAACTAAAAGGGAAGAATACAAATATCAAACAAAGAAAAGGTGAAGTACAACCCAATTTGAAAGTTGGGGTCAATTTTGAAATCAAGAGGATGACTGTGACATCCCCAAAAATAAAATAGTTTTTGAAATTTAAATTTGCTCGAAATTTATTCCGTTTTTAGTAAATTCGAATTTGGAAAATTTTTGCCATTTATGGCAATTACGAATTTCGAATTTGATATTTGTAATTAATTATTATGACTGTTGGGAAGAGATCTGATTTAACTCAACTAACTTTTTGACTATGACACTTGTATAAAAATAGAATAATTATATTAATTGTAGGAGGACAAATGGAACGACCATGTTAAAATCAACTGACCATGACTCCATGAGTGGGAAACATGTTGGAACTACCTCTGGGTTGATTATTACAAGTGGCAAATTAGAGATTTGGCCATTGGCAGCCCCTGAAAATTAGGGATTTAGAAAGCTGCAAAAATGCCCAAGGGAGGGAAAAAGGCCTGGGCAAAATTGATAAATAACATATGTGAGGAGGCAGGATATTGCCAAGTATGCTGGGGAAAAAGATTTTGAGTTCTCTTTCTGTTGTGAACACTACAGATTGAGTGTGAGGCAAGAGGAGTCTGTTGGAACGGAAAGACATTTGTTGAGGAGGAGATTCCAAGTTTTCCCTCATGGTTTCATGGTCAGGCTAGGGGTGAATCGGGTAAGTGTTTTGACTGCCTTGTTCTACAGTTGGGAGGAACATGGTTGTTCCCTTTGTATTCCTGCAAGTTGGTTCAGATATGTTGCTCTATTCCTCTCTGTCTGAATGATTTTATATACAATGAAATGTATTTGTTAAATCTGAACTGAAACACTTTCCATTTTTTGTTTAAATGCTCGTAAATATGATGCAGTCTATTCGTTAAATCTGAATTGAAATTATGTTCCATCTCTTTAAAGTATTTAGGCATAGTTGTAATGCATCTATTTAATTCAGTATGGATACAATAACCTGGGCGAAATCTGTTCAAGGATAATCGAAAGTAAATTATATGGTTAAATTCTAGAATAGTCCCTTTATAAACTAGGTTATTACCATGGAGGCAGTTGTAGGGTAATTTCCAGTATTTTGAAACTCCAGTGTACAGAATTTATCTATTGTAAATGGAATTGAACCTGAGAAATTTACATAGGGTATTTATACTTTGGTAAGAAAATCATGCGCCAAGTTACGATAATGATTGGGGTTTGTTTGGGTACCTAATAGTCCAAAAACAAATAAAAGCCAAGTACGACAGGAATCACAATCAATATTTCTTTTACCTATATATATATGCCTAAGTATTATAGTGGAAATAGACATAATTACAAGTACAAAAGTTGTAAGTGTTTTCCGCCAATATGTCTACAATTTTTTCCTTTTAGAGCTTAATCCCAACAGGGTTCACATACATTTGGAAGACATATATATATTCAATCTATATATATATATATATATATATATATA
>JZKD02S1618317.1:1024473-1054107 GCA_000966675.3 Picea glauca
AAGTAGGAGTTTACAAAAGTATAATGCTCTGTAAGCATAAGGGTTCAGAGACGTTTATTCAGGACCTTTACCGATAAAATAACTTAGACTTTTGTTTAATGGCATAAACCATAGAGAAAAAAATGGTGTGAAAAAATAGAGGTCAATCGGGTTTCAGCGATTACACACGCCGAACACAAAAGACAAAGACCACGTTGTATGCCGAATTGTGAAATGTGAAAAGACTGTGGCCCAACGTTTTGGGGTTTTAGGGTTTGGGATTTCGGGGTTTACGAACACCTGACATGCAAACAAAATGAAATAAGGAATGTCGAATCACGAAATGTGAAAAGACTATGGCCCAGTGTTTTCAAGCTTTCGAGTTTCGGGATTTCGGATTTTAATAGAGCAAAGGAACTCCGCGTATATGTAACAAGTAAGTCCCGAATGCCCAAATATCAACCTTGCAATTAAAAGCACAATTAAATGTGCATAACTGATTACTTTGACAAACTCAGACTCCATTCTTCCTTTTCATTTCTCTGTGTAGATTCCCTTAGATGATGATAAGGATCTAAGAAATGTCGATGTATAAACAAGAATGACAATGACTGAGTACTCGTATATTTCGGTAATAAGATATGCAAAGAAATTACATCACTAAAGTATCAATGCATGACCAGGATACACATTTAATAGAATTATATGCATATATTTGTATCTTGCTTGATATCTGTACAATAGATTAATATTCTAGAGCCCCTTTTCTTTTGTTGAGATGTGATTCAAAAGATGTTGGCCTCTGGAAATGCATAGATTCCATACAATGCATAAGAACTCAGACTGTACAGACAACAACTATGGAAAAACAGTAGAGAACAATATTCTAACTAAACCTTAGTAAAATTTATGGAATTCGTAACGAAAAAAGATATGATGGTTGAATTCCTTTTTGAGGAGTCATTCAATAACAGACCCTTACTCGGCAAGAATGACGGTTCATTTTTTTTGCCACCCCAAAAGATTTTACAGCTCTTAAACTATAACCTTGCTCTCCTATGTCCTAAACCAACACTTATACCTTTCGCGTTTCGGGGTTTCGGGACTCCTGCATCTTCTTTCCCTTTGTAATTTCGGGTGTCGAAACGCCGAAACATTTTCACGCTAAACCAATTCGAGGTTTCGTATACCAGGATTTCACGATTGCAGAGACAAGGGATCTTGCCCTTTGGTTTCCCGGGTGCTGAAACGCAAAAAATGATGCAGGAGCATCGCCAACACATCAAGCGAGCCAGCGCAGAAGCGGAAGACAGCTGGAACAGCCAACACAAATTTTGAATTCACTTTGGAATGGTTGCACGAAAATTAATGTGGAAATTTAATGAAGCACACTTGTATAATGTAAATGGACCTTGAGTGTATAGCTCTCGTCCTTAGTAGATAGACGACATTTAAGATAGTTAATGAAAAGTAGATAGAATTTGATTCTAGATTTGATAGCTTTAGAGTGCAAGAGGGAAACGGGATATAGACACACTCATTGTGCATTGTAACATTATTGGAGATGAAGCAGATGAGCAGAAAATAAGCAGAGAGTTGTGTAAGAACACCCATGTACAGATATTTGAATTAATAGAAGAGCTTTGATTCAAATTCATGGTTTTGTGTCTGTTCTCTGTGTATTGATGTTGATATGCTCATGAATGTTTGCTTCCTGTTATACATTTGCTTTTGTATACTGTGTATATGATTTCATGTTAAATTTGGAATCTGAAAGGAAGGAGGAATGAGTTTCAATTATTTCTCTATTTGACCCAAAGAATTCCTGCAAAGAGTGCAGTCAAAGTGTCTGCAAGGAGTGCGTTGACAGAGGGTTCAGTTAGAGACAAATTTTGTTCTCATTTTCTCAAAGTGCAGTTAGGCACAGGAGACGTGCAAAGAGTGCGCAGGCCGAGTTAAGTCTCAGAGTTGCGATTCTAAGTAGAGCATTGAGGACTGCTGCTGCAGGTGTGCGCAGAGTTGAGGGACTTCAACACTTAGTCGAGGTTGAAGGTTTGCCGCAAGGAGTGCGTGCAAAGTGTGTTTCTGAGAAGACTTAAAGTTGTGAGAAAGCTCAGGAGGGATAATCCTTTGAGTTTGTCGAAGGACAGTGCAGAGGAGTTGTTCCTTGATGATTTAAGTAAGCATCATAAGGTTGTGTGCAGGTGGATGAGTTCTGTAGAAGAACACTTAGTCGTTTCACAGAATTTCACCAAGAGAAGCGGACGGTCGGTATTCTATAAGGAGAATCCACGAGTTTCCGTAAGTCGTCAGATCTCGCGGAGGTGCAGGGGAGATACATCGACGTGTTCACGAGAGGTTAAAATCTCAGGACAGATAGAGCCGTTGATCCAAGCCATCTAGGGCCATTGGATTATTCGCAAAACCGCCTATCGGAATTTCGTGAGAGAAGAGTTGAAGATTTGGTAACGGGAATCGCGAAATCGCGAGACGCGATATCCCAACGGTTACGTAAATAGTGTGGGACCATAGGAGTTTGTGACTTGGATAGGTAGTGCGAGTCATCAGAGTCTTGCAACGAGAAGTCCCGAACATTGGACATCAGGATTCACGATCCCGTGAACTCTGAAACCCCGACAGAGGTGACGGGTCGTTGAATAGTCAACTCGTGAGAGAGCATCAGAGTTTCGGCGCATCGGGACTCGGGAGTCGGAGAACCGGGTTGCTCGACATCGCGAGTGCCGAAGCTGCGATAGAGAAAGTCCCAATAGGAAATGGGAAGAGGTCAGCATTGACTTGTATCGGCGTTCGGGGATTTGTAGAACCAACGCCCAACCACTGACCTTTGGATTCGTGAAGTCGCGAGTTCCGATCCTCCGAGTGTAGAGAGGGGATCGCACGGAGATTTTTGTGGGTGAATATTTCCCGATAGGGAAATAGAAGGACCGGTTAGTGTTCTTCGGGCCGAGGGAAGAGAAGATCCTATGTGTGCGTGGAGCTTCCGACCTGCGGGTGGTGAAGGGGTTGTGTTGCTATCAAGTGGTATCAGAGCACAAAAATATTCTTTACTTTCTGTAGCATTGAAAAAGAGAATTCACCATGCCGCCGAGAAGAGATAGACAGTCACCCGATCCAGAGGATAGGGAGGTGCAGAGAAGAAGAGGCAGGAAGGTAACCGATCCAGCCATGGAGAGGCAAATGCGTGATCTCCGAGTGAGACTCGAAGACATGGAGACAACGCAAAGGCGTACAACTGGTGGAGGGGGACGCAGCGATTCCGAAAGAGAGATTGAGGTTGAAGGTGAAGAAGAAGTTGCAGTCGAAGATGCATCAAACGAGCGTTTGATCAGAGCTATTTATAGGATGGGTGCAAGAGCAAAGATGGACATTCCAGTTTACGAGGGAAACTTGGATGTAGAGGAGATTCTGGACTGGATTAGAGCTTTGGATACATACTTCGACTATGAAGATGTTGAAGAAGACAAGAAGGTCAAGCATGTTGTTACACGCTTGAAAGGACATGCAACATTGTGGTGGGATGAACTACAAGATGAAAGACGCTGCAAGGGAAAGCAGAAGATCAAGAGCTGGGATCGGAGGATTGCAAAGATGAAGGCGAAATTCATCCCTAGGGATTATCAAATTACTCTGTTCAGGAGGATGCAGAACCTGAGACAGAAGCTGATGACAGTGAAATAATACACTGAAGAATTCTACAAACTGAACATCAGAGCAGGTCATCGGGAGAGCAATGATGAGAAAGTTGCCAGGTATATGAATGGCCTGAGATATGACATCCAGGATGAGATGAGCATGGTAACCATCTGAACGGTGGAAGATGCTTATCAAATGGCTCTGAAAGCTGAGGAGAAGCTGAGCCAAAAACAAAGTCAGAGGGGCCGAGGCAGAAGTCAACCCAGAGGCAAGGCAGTTGCCCAGGATAAGTTCCAGAAGCCCAAAGAGGACTGGAAGAAGCCTCAGACTCGTACTGAGAGAGGTGGAACCTCACAGTGAGGGAAACCATATGTTGAATAGAGAGGGCAGCATAATGATAAGAGAGGAGATTATGCTGACAACAACATTTTTCCTCGTACTAGAGGCAGAGGAAGAGGAATAGGTGGAGTTATCACATGCTTCACATGTGGAAAGAATGGGCACAAGTCTTACGAGTGTCCAGAGAAAAATAAGGACATTGGAGAAGCTCACATCATTGAAGCACAGAGGCGAGATGTTGAGGCAGAAAATGATGAAGGCGGAAGATCGCTGATGATGCGAAAAGTCCTTTTGACACCTGAGAAGGAGGTGGAGAGTTTAGTCCAAAGGACCTGACTTTTCAGAATTGATTGCAAGACCAAGGAAAGGGTATGCAAGTTCATAGTGGACAGTGGTAGCACGGATAATCTCGTATCTACAGAGATGGTAGAGAAGTTGGAGCTGGAGACGACTGATCATCCAAGCCCATACAGAGTTTCATGGCTACAAAAAGGACACCAGGTAACTGTTACTAAACAATGCTTGGTTGAATTCAAGATAGGTGGATATAATGATAAGATTTTATGTGATGCCATTCCTATGGATGTTTGTCATCTATTGCTGGGTAGACCATGGCAATATGGTAGAAATGTGATTCATGATGCGCGAATGAACACATACACCCTGGAGAAGAATGGGAGGACACACATGTTGCTTCCGATAAAGGATAAGGAGGTGAAGCCGGAAGTAAGCAACATAGTACTTCTCATGAGTGGGAAGGAACTTCTTACAGAGGTTAAGAAGAAGGAGGATCCACAATTCTTTGTGGTCAGGAAACCGAGGATTGTTTTGACTCGCACAAGAGCGAATGATTTGCCAGATGAAGTTCAAGAACTACTGGAAGAGTTCACTGACATCATAATGGACGGATTACCTCGTTCGTTACCACCGATCAGGAGTGTGAGTCATCACATTGATCTCATACCAGGAGCTAGTTTGCTAAACAAATCCGTGTACAGATTGACGCTGCAAGAGAATGAAGAGGTTAAGAGGCAAGTCCAGGAATTATTGGACAAAGGTTTGGTCAGAGAAAGCTTGAGTCCGTGTGTTGTTCCAACAGTACTCAGTCCGAAGAAAGACGGAGGATGGAGGATGTGTATTGACTCAAGGGTGATTAATAAGATAACCACCAGGTACAGATTTCCATTGCCGAGGATGGATGATCTGTTGGATTTCTTGAGTGGAGCAAAATATTTTTCAAAGATTGATTTGAAAAGAGGATATCACCAGATTCGCATGAGAGAAGGCGATGAATGGAAGACAACATTCAAGACAAACGAAGGTTTGTATGAATGGCTTGTTATGCCGTTTGGCTTAACGAATGCACCAAGTACCTTCATGAGGTTGATGAACGAAGTCCTGAGGGAGTTCATTGGAAAGTTTGTCATTGTGTATTTGGATGACATATTGATTTACAGTAAATCAGTAGCAGAGCACTTGAAGCATTTGGCTACAGTGATGCAGAAGCTACAGCAGGAGAAGCTGTTGATAAATATGAAGAATTCCTCATTCATGAAGACAGAGATCATTTACTTAGGTTTTTTTATTTCGGCGAATGAGGATGGATCCAGATAAGGTAGAGGTAATTAATAATTGGCCATTGCCGAGGAATATCTTTGAGGTGAGAAGTTTACATGGATTGGCTAGTTTCTACCGAAAGTTCATTAGGAATTTCAGTGGGGTTAGCGCAGCGATGATGGATACAGTGAAGAAGTGGCATAAGTCTTTTCACTGGACTGATGAAGCTGAGAAAAGTTTCAGATTGTTGAAGCGGAAGATTACGGAACAACCAGTTTTGGTGTTGCCGGATTTCCAGCAGACATTTCAGGTGAAATGTGATGCAAGCGGATTTGCAATCAGGGCAGTCTTGAGTCAAGAAGACAGAGCGATAGCATATTTCAGCGAAAAGCTGAATGAGGCGAAATTGAAATACTCCACATATGATAAGGAGTTTTATGCTATCATACATGCATTGAAGAAATGTAGGCATTACTTGATCCTGAAAGAATTTGTTTTGTAGAATGACAATCATGCATTGCAGTTTGTGACTCAACAGGAAAAGTTGAATCAGAAACATGTCAAATGGGTTGAGTATATGCAGAATTTCACTTTTGTGATTAAACATATTTCTGGTACTGCTAACAAAGTGGTTGATGCTTTGAGCAGGAAGTGCTTGTTGTTGCAGGAGTTCCGAGTCAAAACATTGGGTTTTGAGGATCTCAGGGACATGTACGCAGATGATCAGGATTTTGGAGAGGCGTATGAAGCAGCTGAGAATCCAGTTCTCAGAGACAGAAGCCCATGGATAGAGTATATGATCTAGGAAGGATTATTGTTTAGAGGCAATCAGCTGTGTATTCCGAAATGCTCCATGAGGGAGAATCTGCTGAAGGAGAAACATAGTGGTGGATTGGCAAGACATTTTGGCCATGAAAAAACATTCGCGAAGCTGAATGAGTCATATGATTGGCCGGGAATGCGAGCAGATGTCAAGAGATTCATTGACAGATGTAGAATTTGCGAGCATTCGAAGGGGAGGAAGCATAATGTGGTATTCTATCAACCATTGCCCATACCAGAGAGGTCGTGGGATGCGATAAGCATGGATTTTGTATTGGGGTTTCCAAGGACACAAAGAGGTGTTGATTCAATCTTTGTGGTGGTGGATAGATTTTCCAAGATGGCACACTTCATTCCATGCCAGAAGACTAGTGAGGCGACTCACATCATGAACTTGTTTTTCAAGGAGGTCATTCGACTTCATGGTTTGCCGAGAAGCATAGTTTCGGACAGAGACACTAAATTCATAGGGCATTTTTGGAGGACCTTATGGAAGAAGCTGGGAACTAACTTGTTGTTTAGTTCAGCGTATCATCCTCAGACGGATGGATAGACAGAAGTGGTCAAAAAAAGTCTGGGAGACTTGCTGAGAAGCTTGGTTACAGAGCACCACAGCCAGTGGGACAATATATTACCACAGGCAGAATTTGCATACAACGACTCAGTGAATTGGAGCACAGGGAAAATTCCATTTCAGGTTGTATATGGCATGCAACCGAGAGGAGTTTCTGAACTAAAGGATTCAGAACAAACTGCTACTAGAAGCACTAGTGCAGAGGAATTCGCATCGACGATGAAGGAACTTCACAGTAAGGTGAAGCAGCGTCTGTTGGATTCAAGCCAAGGATATAAATGCAGAGCAGATCAGCATAGGAGACAACTTCAGTTTGAGGTTGGTGATCTAGTTCTAGCACATTTGAGAAAGGAAAGGTTCCTGAGGGGAACATACAATAAGATGAAGATGAAGAAAATCGGGCCATGTAAGGTCTTGAAGAAATTTGGGGCAAATGCTTACGAGATTGAATTACCTGATGGGATCGGAATATATCCGATATTCAATATCTCAGATTTGTACCCATACAGAGCTGGAGAAGAAAAAACTGGAACTGAGTAGCCAGTGATCCAGTGGAAAAAATAGATGCCATTTGCAGAGAAGCCGCAGATGGAGTGCATACTGGACAAGAGAGTGGGTAAAAGGACTAGGCGAAAGCAATACTTTGAGTATCTGGTCAAGTGGAAGAATCATCCAGTTGAAGATGCCAGCTGGGAAAACGAAGCAGTGATATAGAAGCATGGACAGATCATGCAGGAGCTCATGGACAGGAGCCCATGAAAAGTTTCAAGCGAGGGAGTATGATGCAGGAACATCGCCAACACATCAAGCGAGCCAGCGCAGAAGCGGAAGACAGCTGGACTAACCAGCACAAATTTTGAATTCACTTTGGAATGGTTGCGCGAACATTAATGTGGAAATTTAATGAAGCGCACTTGTATAATGTAAATGGACCTTGAGCGGATATCTCTCGTCGTTAGTAGATAGACGACATTTAAGATAATTAATGAAAAGTAGATAGAATTTAATTCTAGATTTGATAGCTTTAGAGCGCAAGAGGGAAACGAGATATAGACACCCTCATTGTGCATTGTAACATTATTGGAGATGAAGCAGATGAGCAGAAAATAAGCAGAGAGTTGTGTAAGAACACCCATGTACAGATATTTGAATTAATAGAAGAGCTTTGATTCAAATTCATGGTTTTGTGTCTGTTCTCTGTGTATTGATGTTGATATGCTCATGAATGTTTGCTTCCTGTTATACATTTGCTTTTGTATACTGTGTATATGATTTCATGTTAAGTTTGGAATCTGAAAGGAAGGAGGAATGAGTTTCAATTGTTTCTCTATTTGAGCCAGAGAATTCCTGCAAGGAGTGCAGTCGAAGTGTCTGGAAGGAGTGCATTGACAGAGGGTTCAGTTAGAGACAACTTTTGTTCTCATTTTCTCAAAGTGCAGTTGGGCACAGAAGCCGTGCAAGGAGTGCGCGGGCTGAGTTAAGTCTCAGAGTTGCGATTATGAGCAGAGCATTGAGGACTGCTGCTGCAGGTGTGCGCAGAGTCGAGGGACTTCAACACTTAGTTGAGGTTGAAGGTTTTCCGCAAGGAGTGCGTGCAAAGTGTGTTTCTGAGAAGACTTAAAGTCGTGAGAAAGCTCAGGAGGGATAGGCCTTTGAGTTTGTCGAAGGACAGTGCAGAGGAGTTGTGCCTTGATGATTTAAGTAAGCATCGTAAGGTTGTGTGCAGGTGGACGAGTTCTGTAGAAGAACACTTAGTCGTTCCACAGAATTTCACCAGGAGAAGTGGACGGTCGGTATTCTCTAAGGAGAATCCATGAGTTTCTGTAAGTCGTCAGATCTCGCGGAGGTTCAGGGGAGATACAGTGATGTGTTCATGAGAGGTTAAAAGCTCAGGATAGATAGAGCCGTTGATCCAAGCCAGCCAGGGCCGTTGGATTATTCGCGAAATCGCCTATCGGGATTTCGTGAGAGAAGAGATGAAGATTTGGTAACGAGAATCGTGAAATCGCGAGACGCGATATCCCGACGGCTACGTAAACAATGTGGGAACATAGGAGTTGGTGACTTGGAAAGGTAGCGCGAGTCATCAGAGTCTCGCAACGAGAAGTCCCGAACATTGGACATCAGGATTTGCGATACCGCAAAGTCCGAAACCTCGGCAGAGGTGATGGGCCGTTGAATAGTCAACTCGTGAGAGTGCATCGGAGTTTCGGTGCATCGGGACTCGGGAGTCGGAGAACCGGGTTGCTCGACATCGCGAGTGCTGAAGCCGCGATAGAGAAAGTCTCGATAGGAAACGGGAAGAGGTCAGCGTTGACTTGTATCAGCGTTCGGGGATTCGTAGAACCAACGCCCAACCACTGACCTTTGGATTTGCAAAGTCGCAAGTTCCGATCCTCCGAGTGTAGAGAGGGGATCGCACAGAGATTTTTGTGGGTGAAGATTTCCCAATAGGTAAATAGAAGGACCGGTTAGTGTTATTCAGGCCGAGGGAAGAGAAGATCCTGTGTGCGCGTGGACCTTCCGACCTGCGGGTTGTGAAGGGGCTATGTTGCTATCAAAAAACCTTTTCACGCTAAACCAATTCGCGGTTTTGTATATTGGGATTTTGCAACTTGATGAGACAAGGGATCTTTCCCTTTGGTTTCCCAGGTGCTGAAACGCCGAAAACCTTTTTCACACTAAACCGATTTGGGGTTTCGTGTACTGGAATTTCACGACTTGCAGAGACAAGGGATCTTGCCCTTTGGTTTCTTGGGTGCTGAAACGTCGAAAACCTTTTTCACGCTAAACTGATTCGGGGTTTTTGTATACCGGGATTTCATGACTTACAAAAACAAGGGGTCTCGCCCTTTGGTTTTTCGGGTGCTGAAACGCCAACTGGAAGCCACATGTCCCTCCGACGGACGACTGTGATCTTTTAGCCATGATCAACAGTTGTGATCTTTTTGGGATGATCAATGGTTGCGGTCAATCCTGGATTTCTCCTTTCGAGAATTTGGGAGAGCCGGCACTCCCATTTCCCCGGTGTCCAAATCCCCGATGGGCTTGGATCTTTGACATCTATCCTCCAAATTGGACGGTCCCGATGCTTTCGGGACTTGACGAGTCCTCTTTTTTCTGTTGTTACGAGGTTTAAACCTCACACACCTTTTTTGGATCTGATGACTGTCGCAATTTCAACACTTCTCCCCGAAGTGTCTCCACTGTTCATGCAACTTCTCTCCTACATGACCTCTCAGAGGTTAAACTCTCTGTGTCCATATCCTTTTGATATAACGATAGGTCTGCTTCCCCCAGAGCTTTACTTCTCTGAACCTCAAAGGTTCCTTCGACCTAAGTTTAGATGTTGCCTATATACATATGAGTATGTTGGAGTAGTTTGAGAGTTAAAGGAAGCGATAGAATTATGGACATAATTTATCCACATAAGCTTTTCGGTTTGAAGTAAAACTAGACTGGCGTAATAATGTCATTATGGAAAGAAATGAGTCTTACTTTCGCTTAAATTCTAATCTTAAACAAAATAGAATTATGTCATAGATTTATTTTCTTTTATGGTGAATTTGAGGTACATTACATATGGCATTAGAGCAAAAGCTACAACACTGGGCCTGAATAGGGCCACATTAATTTCTTAGTATATATTCCGATTTATGAAAAACTAATAAATCGTGTGGTTACAAACATAAATCCTTTCTATTTTGTGTTGATTATGGCAGCTCAAGAAGGTGCATAAATCAGGATTGAAGGAAATCCGTAGCGAGGACCTCCAGGAGATCCAAGACAGAACAGTGATGGAAGCTCACCCATAGAGGAGTTGGAAACAATGAGGAATCTTATTGTTGAACTACAAGTTTTCAAGGCCGACCATGAAAAATTGAAGAAAGCACAACAGGAACAACAAGAGATAAATGAAGTCCTGTTGCATAGTATAGTAACCAAGAAAATCCCAAAAGACGATAACCATGACGAAGAAGTCAGCAAAAGGGCCTCCAAGAATTCTGGACCGGAAACAGAAAAAGGAGATAGTTTGTCTGAAGGGACACCTTCAGCTGAGGACAAAACTATACCAGACAGAAAAAGAAAACAAGTAGACCACCTTGAAGCATAATTTAAAAAGATTAAACCAACTACCTTTGATGGAGAATCCAGGATAGGAGAAGAAGCTGAGGCATGGTTGTTGGACATCAAAAAATACTTCCAGATCTACAACTATTCCAACAACATGAAGGTTAGAATGGCCATCTACAATCTAAAGGGGAAGGCCAGTATTTGGTGGAAAGACCTGAAATTGGCCAAGGGCCTAAAGGAGAAACAGTTGGAATGGTCTGACTTTAAGAATTATTTCAAGAAACAATATCTTTCTGAAAGCTATTATGAAAGTAAGAAGAAATAATTTTACGAGTTATGACTCGGACAGATGACGATGGAGGACCTTATAAATAAATTTCTGGAACTACTAAGGTTCGTACCATACATCCGGGAGGATAAGGTAAAAATCTAGCGATTCTTAAGCTGTTTACCACAGGTCTACCGGGAAAGAATTGAGTTTGACAACCCCAAATCCTTGAGTGAGGTATTCAGGAAAGAACGAATGTGATATGACCAGTATAAACAACGGGTAGAGTTTCCCAAGACCTATAAGGATAAGAAGCAATATTGAATGAACCAGTGGAAGAAGGGACACCAGCCAACTCCTTATCGGAATGCAGCAAAAAGTTTCCCAAGGAAGGATTTTCACTCCAATCATCTGAATACGCAAGGTAGCGGTAAACCGGTAAACCTGGGAACGAAGAAGTTTGGGGGAAACTCCTGTGAGCCATTAAGGTGTTGGGAGTGTGAAGAGCCTCATCTAAGGAGGAACTGTCCATGTTTAATTGTAGAAAACATAACTGTTGTTCACAATTTGCAGGAAGCCTCGATAGTGGGAGACGTGGGGAGAAGTTTGCATCGGATAAATGTAGCCATAGATGGTCGACAAGCTGACCACCAATCCTTGGTGGTAGAAATCGAAGGTAAAATCAATGACACTCGAATTTTTGTTTTAATTGACCCTAGAGCTACGTTGAATTATATTACTCCTGATGTAGTAGAGTCGAGTAAACTTAAGAAACTGAAGCACGCAAAATCATGGCTTGTACAACTAGCAACATACACTAAAAGGAAAGTAGTTGACTTTATTTCTGATCTTGAGTTTAGCTTAGATGGTCAAAAGATAAGGACCAATATAAACATCCTACCACTAGGATCTTATGATATGATTATCAGGATGGATTGATTGGAACAACACAAAGCAATACTAGACTGTTATACAAAGATACTTAGCTATAAAGATATTTTTGGCACTGTTAGAACAACCCAAGGCATACCAAAATCTGTATCAGTCAGACAAGTTTCAGCGATGCAACTCAAGAAATGTATTAGAAAGGGATGTCAAGTTTACACCATCCAAGTGACGAATATATTAGAAAAAGAAGATAAGCCCAAGTTAGAAGACTTTGTTGTCCTACGTGAATTCAGAGACATGTTTGTGGATGAGATACATGAATTACCTCCTAGAAGGGAAATAGATTTCTCCATAGAATTACTACCCGGATCAACCCCTATCTCAAAAGAACCCTACCGAATGAGTCTACCAGAATTGACAGAATTAAAAATACAATTACAGGAATTGTTGGACAAAGAGTACATCAGACCGAGTGTCTCACGATGGGGAGCACCAGTCCTCTTTGTGAAAAAGAAAGACGGTACTGTAAGACTATGTATTGATTATAAACAACTGAACAAAATGACTATTAAGAACAAATACCCCTTACCAAGGATAAATGATCTATTCGATCAAGTGGGTGGGGCCAAGATCTTTTCAAAGTTGGATTTACGATTCGGTTATCATCAAATTAGGATAAACGACAAGTACATAAATAAAGCAGCTTTTTAGACAAGATATGGACACTACGAATTCGTAGTCATACCTTTTGTACTCACTAATGCGCCAGCCACGTTTATATGCCTGATGAATAGTATTTTTAGTCAATACTTAGACAAGTTCATGGTAGTCTTTATTGACGATATTCTAGTCTATTCAAATACGAAGGAAGAACATGATGAACACTTAAGAATAGTGATGCAAACTTTGAGAAAACACAAACCATACCCCAAATTTGACAAGTGTGACTTTTATCAAAAAGAAATACAATACATAGGACATGTAGTTTCAGCAGAAGGCATTGCCATAGACTCGGAGAAGACAAAAGCCATTATGGAATGGCCAATACCTAAGGATGTAGCAGATATCCGATCATTCATGGGAATCACCGGATATTACCATAGGTTTATAGAAGGATTTTCCAAGATAGCCTACCCTATCACATCATTACAAAAGAAAGGGACCAAGTTTAACTGGTCACAAAAGTGTCAAGATAGTTTTAACAAGCTGAAAGAATTGTTGACATCGGCGCCCATTTTGAAGGTAGAAGACCCAGATAAAGACTTCATAGTATGTGTTGATGCAAGTAAAGAGGGACTAGGTGGTTTCCTAACTCAGGAAGGATACATTATTTGTTATGAGTCTCAGAAACTAAAGGAACATGAGCGAAATTATGTCACTCATGACTTAGAATTGGCAGTGGTAATACACGCATTAAAAATGTGGCGACACTACATAATGGGAAGGAAATTTCTACTATTGATGGATAACAACGGTGTGAAATATCTGTTTAGTCAACCAGAGATCAATGCACATCAAGCTAGATGGTTAGCCTTTTTGAGCAAATTCGACTTCGAAGTCAGACATATCAAGGGCAAAGAAAATAAAGTAGCAGCTGCTTTAAGCACAAGACTCCATGGGTTATTTGAGGTAAATATCAACAGGGCAGAAAGTGATCTGGAACAAGAGGTAAGGACAACCAATATTAGCGACGGAAATTACACTAAGATGATGGTAGAATTAAAAAACAGTACCGCAAACTCAGATAAACCAGATCTAAGTATCAACAAGAAGGGATTATTACGATTTAAAAATAGACTTTACATACCAGATTCAACAAAGATAAAATTAACAGTTTTGGACGAAGTGCATAAGAAACCGTATTCTGGTCATCCAGTTTACCAAAAAATGATAACAACACTTAGAAAACTGTTTTATTGGCCTAATATGAAAGGTGAAACAACAGAATACTTGGCTAGGTGCCAAGATTTTCAGCAGGTTAAGGCTGAACACCAGCATCCAGCCGGCCTATTACAGCCGTTACCAGTACCAGAATTGAAATGGGAGACCATATCGCTGGACTTTATAACAGGTTTGTCTAAAACTCAAAAACATAATGATTCTATCATGGTTGTAATCGATAAACTCAGTAAGTCTACACACTTTATTCCTGTAAAGTCTACATTTAAAGCTATAAATATTGCTGAAATATTCATGAAAGAAATTTTTAGACTGCATGGTATTCCTAAAATGGTGATTTCAGATAGAGACATAAAATTCACATCCGCTTTTTGGAAGGAATTGTTTGTAGGGATAAATACTAATTTGAATTTTAGTACGAGTTATCATCCACAAATGGATGGATAGACCAAAAGGACAAACCAAATCATAGAGGATATGCTCAGCATGTATGTAAGAACAAAACCGAACAAGTGGGAAGACTACCTACACTTGGTAGAATTTACATATAACAATGGGTACCAAACTTCGGCTAAGTTGAGCCCTTTTGAAATACTGTATGGCAGAAAGTGTACAACTCCAATTAGCTGGGTTAACCCGTCTGACAGACTCATGGTTGGACTAGAGATGCTCCAAGAAAAGGAGAACATGGTAAGAAAGGTACAATAGAACTTGAAAGAAGCACAAGACAGACATAAAAGCTATGCAGATAAGAAAAGAAGACACTTGGAATTTCAAGTGGGAGACCATGTTTACTTGAATTTCAAAGCCTGAAAAAGCTCGTTGAAGTTAGGGAACTATGCCAAGATGGAACCCAGGTTTTGTGGGTCCTTCGAGATACTAGCTCGAATTGGGCCCGTAGCATGTCAACTTGCACTTCTAGCTAATCTAAGAATTCATAATGTATTTCATGTTTCATTGTTGAAAAAGTATATTCATGACCCTACTCATAAGATTGAGTGGAACTTGGTGTAGGTGGAGCCCGAAGGCGAGTTCCAGGTGGAACCCCTGTGCATTCTGGACCAGAGAGAAATAGCACTTCAGAACAGAGACATCGCTCAGGTAAAGGTGCAATGGAAGCACTTTAGTCCTGAGGAGGCCACTTGGGAGTTGGAGGGAGATTTGTGGAAATCTCATCCAATCCTGTTCCAGGAAAGGAACGAACACCGAGGACAGTGTTTTACTGACATCCCCCAAAAAAAAATATTTTGAAATTTAAATTTGCTGGAAATTTATTCCGTTTTTAGTAAATTCGAATTTGGAAAATTTTTGCCATTTATGACAATTCTGAATTTTGAATTTGATATTTTTAATTAATTATTATGACTGTTGGGCAGAGATTTGATTTAACTCAACTAACTATTTGACTATGACACTTGTATAAAAACAGACTAATTATATTAATTCCAGGAGGACAAATGGAACAACCATGTTAAAATCAACTGACCATGACTCCATGAGTGGGAAACATGTTGGACCTACCTCTAGGCTGATTATTACAAGTGGAAAATTAGATATTTGGCCACTGGTAGCCCCTGAAAATCAGGAATTTAGAAAGTTGTGAAAATTCCCAAGGGAGGGAAAAAGACCTGGGCAAAATTGATAAATAGCATATGTGAGGAGGCAGGACGCTGCCAAGTATGATAGGGAAAAATATTTTGAGTTATCTTACTGTTATGAACACTATGGATTGAGTGTGAGGCAAGAGGAATCTACTGAAACAGAAAGACATTTGTTGAGGAGGAGATTCCAAGTTTTCCCTCATGGATTCATGGTCAGCTAGGGGGTGAATCAGACAAGTGTTTTGACTGCCCTGTTCTATGGTTGGGAGGAACGTGGATGTTACCTTTGTCTTCCCGCAAGATGGTTCATATATGTTGCTCTATTCCTCTCTTTTCGAATGATTTTATATATGATGCAATGTATTTGTTAAATTTGAACTGAAATACTTTCCATTTTCTGTTTAAATGCTCGTATATCTGATGCCGTGTATTCGTTAAATCTGAATTGAAATTATGTTCCATCTCTTTGAATTATTTAGGCACAGTTGTAATGCATCTATTTAATTTGGTATGGATACAAAAACCTGGGCGAAATCTGTTCAAGGATAATCAGAAGTAAATTATATGGTTAAATTCTGGAATAGTCCCTTTATAAACTAGGTTATTACCACGGAGGCAGTTGTAGGGTAATTTCCAGTATTTCGAAAATCCAGTGTATGGAATTTATCTATTGTAATCCCAACAGGGTTCACATACAACTGGAAGACATATAGATATTCGATCTATATATATATATTCCGGTAATAAGCAGGATTTTACAAAAGTATAATGTTCCATAAGGATAAGGGGTCGGAGACGTTTATTCAGGACCTTTACCGATAAAATAACTTAGATTTTTGTTTAATGGCATAAACTGTAGAGAACGAAATGGTGTGAAAAAATAGAGGTTAATCGGGTTTCGGTGATTACACACGCCGAACACAAAAGACAAAGACCACGTTGTATCCCGAATCGTGAAATGTGAAAAGACTGTGGCCCAGCATTTCGGGGTTTCAGGGTTCGGGATTTCGGGGCTTACGAACACCTGACACACAAACAAAATGATATAAGGAATGTTGAATTGTGAAATGTGAAAAGATCGTGGCCCAACGTTTTTGGGGTTTCGGGGTTCGGGATTTTGGAGTTTAATAGAGAAAAGGAACTCCGCATATATGTAACAAGGAAGTCCCGAATATCTAAATATTAACCTTGCAATTAAAAGCACAATTAAATGTGCATAAATAATTACTTTGACAAACTCAGACTCCATTCTTCCTTTTCATTTCTTTGTGTAGATTCCCTTAGATGATGATAAGGATCGAAGAAATGTCGATGTATAAACATGAACGACAATGACTGAGTACTCATATATTTCGGTAATAATCTATCCAAAGCAATAACATCACTAAAGTATCAATGCATGACCAAGATACACATTTAATAGGATTATATGCATATATTTGTATCTTGCTAAGTTGGTAAATTTTTTATTCTTGTAGGTGTAAAGTTATGTGTAGATCAATGTCCCAATACACATGAAGAGAAAGAGGAAATGTCCCATGTTCCATATGCTAATGTAGTTGGCAGTTTGATGTATGCAATGGTTTGTACTAGACCGGACATTGCACATGCAGTGGGATTTTTGAGAAGGTATATGTCAAAACTAGGGAAGGAGCATTGGAAGACCAGAGATGTTTAAGCAGGTATATATCCAAGAAGACCAAGATTGGACAGAGTGATGGAAATACATGGTTTTGTTGACGTAGACTGAGATGGATATTTGGATCACAAAATATCTACAAGTGGGTATGTGTTTAGCCTAATTGGAGGAGAAATCAGTTGGATCAAAAAAATATAGGGTGTAGTGACACTCTCAACTACAGAAGCTAAATACATGGAATCCACTCATGCAAGCAAGGAAGTAGCATGGTTACAAATATTATGTTCAGGTATTGGGTTGGAAAAACAAGAACGAAGGTTAGAATGTGATAGTCAGAGTGCAATCTTCCTAGTGAAGAACCCAATTTTTTTTTTTGTAAGTTACGATTTGTATTAGAACTTGCTAAGAAGAAAAATCACAACTATCATGCTATCATAGGAGGTTGTGAAAACATTTCCCTTGTGGGAAGTCAATTCTTCCACATGGCCGTAAAATTCATAATTTCCATGCATAACTTGCATAGTTGTAAGAAACATAGAAAGAAAGGAGATGGATCTAAAGTGACACGCAAGGCGAAAGTTCTGTAGGCTAGGATGTACAAACCAAAACCAAAATGTTGGACTATGCTAAGACTGAAAATTCCTAGATTTGATAAGTTGCGCAGGGCCAATAGCTTGAGGATTATACTAGCTGGAAACATAAAAAAAAATAGGAAACTTGAGCCAGAAGGATCTAGCCAGCACTGGGTTCGAGCCTCTGCTCATTTTTTCGATCTTGCATGGTGTCTTTGCCTAGCTTTCCTCTGTCCAAGATAAAATTCCTGAGATCCTAAAGAAGAGTCATTAGAAGCTCCACTCGGTGTAACCTCTCTTATTCCTTGTGCTGCATCTCTTTGATGACGCCCTTGATGTCCTCTATTCCATCTTGATGGCAGCCAAAGACTCCTTGAGAACATTCCTTCCAGTGCAGCAGGAGAAAGAAAAAAAGGGCGGAGGAGGTGGAGGTGAGTTAGAGGAGGAGGTGGAGGTGAGTTAGAGGAGGAGGTGGGGAAATCAGAAAAAAGAATGGGGGAGGAAAAAGAAAAGAGAGGAGTTGAGGGAATGGAGGAGGTGGAGGTAACGTGAGGTGGAGGTGGAGGAGGAGGAGGTAGAGGCTGGCGGAGGGGTGACGGGTTGAGACTTGGAGAAAAGCCGAGGGAGTTACCATGACTTCCAAACCATTTGACTCGAAAAGAATAAGGAGATGACAGTGGAGGAAAATAAGGATTGGTGGCCCGAGGAGGCAAATCAGGTGTTAAGGAAGGAGTGGGAGCAAAGAGAGGCTCCAGGGTGGAGGTACACTCAGAGTCTTGAGGCAAACTCAGAAATCCTGCTGGCCTCACCCTCTCATGCCCCTTCCTTTTGCAACATACTAGGTCATTCCCCTTTTCGACTTACCTCTAAGTTGAGGCATCAAGAAAGCCACCTGAAACCAGATGAGGAGCGCGTGAAAGTTGTGAAAGATGTTTCTCGAAGGACACGAGACCAGCTAGATGCAGAGGCGGTGACTGACCAGAGGATAAGTGTTGGGCATAGAGGGCTAAGTGCACCGAAAAATCTTGATCCATAGGAAAAAGGCTAGACCAAATTTCAGAGGAGGCCAAGACTCAGGAGGCCAAGGTCTCGAATGAGCCATGGCACTCCAGAATAAAGGCCTAAAACCACCAAGTCGGGGAGGGAGATGGGACAGTGACTGTGTACATCCCATTAACATTAACTTTCCCATGAACAAAGGCACCATCATAATAAACCAAACCATAATCAAATGAATATCGAGGAGAAACGGTCGAGGAGTTAAATCCATGAATTAATGACGGATGTTCAGTTCACCTAAGCTAGCTCAAGGTGGCAAGAGACCAGGCCATGTGTCCTCCCAAATGGACGTCTACCCGTCATGTTCGTAATCACCCCATATGGGAGCTAATGCTTATTGTGAGCCATGTTTCTGCATGTGATCATGAAGGGGTGAGTTGGGGATGAGGCTGGAGAACAAGAGAAGTATCCTTCCTGCAGGTCTACCAAAAAATTTTCCAACATATCTCCTACTTTATTTGCGATTCTTTGAACGTGGGAGGAAATAATTACCGACTGAGGCTGAAGGATTGAATTTATTCTGATCAACCCATTCATGAGTCTCCAACTTGGGTAGATATTCTCTGGATCTACACATTTGGGAGATGAGAGAGGAGGTTAATGACTATCCACAAATCACCTTATACTATGAGGATGGATAACCCTTGCTCTTTGGCTACTTGGAAGACTTTGAGCAGTCCCCAAATTTTTGTTGCATTGATGGTGTTATGGCCCAAGTTCCCGGATGAGATGTGGAGGATCTCTCCTTTGTTGTTTCAAATGGTTTCCCCATATCCTGCGGGTCCCGTATTCCCCTTGGAGGCTCCATCGAAATTTATTTTGTGGAATCCTATTTATGGAGCGTCCCAATGGGAGGGGCTAATCTTAGAAGTGTTACCTAGAGAGGGGACCGAAAGAGAGGGATAGAGATTGATTTGCAAGGAATTGAGGACGATGTGATCATTGTTTGGGCAATTCATATCTTGATCCGTCTAGGGGTGCAAGTAGATTGTTTCCTTTATATTGGAGTGGATTTTAGACCAGAATTATTGCCAGTTCTGGGAGGCAGATTTGAATATTTGATGATTTCGTTCCTTCCAAATATGCCAAAGAATAAAGCTAGGTAGAAGTTGTCAAATTCTGTTGAGTATTGGAGACTAGAAAATTGACTCTCTCCATCCCTCAATTGTTTCCCAGATACCTATACGGCTCCTTTATGAGTTTCTCATGATGCTGGCGCTGTGGTCCCAAAGATTCGAACTATAGGAGAAAAGATTGAGAAGGTGATTTTGAGTCTCCTCCTCAGTACAAAAAAGGTGAAACCAAGAAGAGCCTATAAAGCCTCTTTTCCTTAGTTTTTCCCAAGTAAGAATGCTATTGTTCACCATTAACCAAAGGTGCTAAGTTTTGGCCAAAGCTTTGTGCCCCAAATTTTTCTCCAAACCTCTTCTTTTGGGAGGGAATTATGCCTTGCGCTGAGGGAATAAGGTTCTTGTATGTTTAAGGTGTTGGTGTTGGAGTGACCCCACCTGAGGATGTCCTCTCCTTGTTGGCTGAAGATTCTACTTGAGTTGAGTTAATCGAGTAGTGGTTGAAGGTTTATCTCATAGCGGATGTTCAACTCTTCGTGAGTGTTTTTCCATTTGCGCCAGGTTTCTCTTGTAGCTTTTGGAATCCAGAAGTCGACCACTTTATGGAGGACTGCACCTGTCATTAAGGGAATGAAATAAGGAGTCACTCCAGAAAAGAGCCAAAATCCCACCTTGTAATTTCTAGAAAGCATGAATTGTTATCATTCTGTTGTTGTGCGTAGCCGCGTTCTATATAAGAGACCTCAGGCTCTGACCTTTCCATATTATTAGATCCTTTTCTGGTGTGGATGGTGTGTATTTTTTCCTCCACAGGCATGCCCAAGTCCCCCTGTGTGCTTTCGTCTACACACTTTTTTCCAACTGACCAGAGCCAGTTTGTGCCCCTCTTTGGTTCCCTTCCAGAGGAATCCCCTTTGAATACTTCTTAAAGTGTTGAGGATAATGTTTGGGGATAAGAGTGTTGAGAAAAAATAGATCGAGAGGGCTTGCAGCACAGACTTGAGGAGGATGAGGAGACTAGGAAGGTTAAGGGAGTGGAAAGACCAAGAGGAAAGTTTTCTCCTGAAGCTGGAAAGGATATTTTTGCATGAGGTATTTCTTAGCGGATTTTCAATTAGGGGGATGCCGAGGTACTTGGAGGGTAGGATGCTATAGGTGAACCCCAAGAGTTACGTAATATGACATTGGATCTAGATGGGAATATTGAAGAATAAGATTTGAGATTTAGAGAGGTTAACTTCCATGCCCGAAACATCACAGAAGAGTTCGATCACGAAGTGGATTCAAAGAGCTTCTCATACTCTAGGGATTCCCATTAAGAGTATATCATCCATGAATTGACTGTGCGAAATGGGTGGAGATATCCCATGGGGGGTAATACCTGAGAGGGAGTGGTCTATGATGGCTTCTTTAATGGTTCGACTCATCCATTCCGCCATTAATATAAAGAGAAAGGGATAAAGTGGATCCCGTTACCTTATTCCTCTAGAAGAAGAGAATGGTTTGGAAGGGACGCCATTGACCAGGATGGAGAACATGGCTAACGAGGTGATATTGACAATCCAAGAGACCCACGAAGGATAAAAAACAAAGGCGAGAATGGTTGATTTCAAGTAGTTCTATCTTAGTTTATCAAAAGATTTAGAAAGATCCAATTTTAGGAGCATACCAGGAGACTTGGTCGATTGAAGCAAGTGGATTACCTCGTGAGCCAGGATGACACTATCAAGGATCTATTTTCCTTTCACGTATCCCAATTGTTTCAGAGATGTGATGAACCGTCGGATGGGTTTAATATGCTTAGATATGATCTTCATAAGAAGCTTATAGACCACATTGCATAGTGCAAGGGGTCGGAAGTGAGTTGGGGAGGTAACTTTGTTATATTTTGGAATGAGAGTGATGAAGGTCGCATTGAGGGCTTGAAAGACCTGCCTAGATTTTATGGAATCCTCTATAATTTCCCATACTTCTTCACATATGAATCCCAACAATGATGGAATAAATATGAAGTAAGCCCATCCGACCCAGGATTTTTTCCGAGCGGAGTGTCCCTGAGGGGTTGATCTACTTCTTCTTCGGTGATAGGACTCATCAAGACCTCGTTCTTCTCTTTCATGACCTCCTTTGGAACATGATTTTAGATAGAGTCAATCACATGAGAGAGATCTATAGGGGGTTTCGTAAGAAGGTTATTGTAGTAAGAAAGTAATTCACTTTCTATGTCTTTGTGTTGTTGGATCTTCAGGCCTTGGTCTGAAACAAGGTGAGTGATGTGATTTGTGTGTCGATGTTGAACCATCGATCCGTCGAAAAAATAGGTATTTTTTTCTCCCTCTTTGAGCCATTGGATGCGATAGTTTAGTCTCCAAGGGATTTCTTCCCACACTTGTCTTTCAACTAACTGATTGTTGAGAAGAGATTCTTGCTTCTTTAGTGAATCTGTGAGGCTTTGAGTTCTGATCTGTTGTTGAAGGTCTTCAATTTGTTGGTTGAGGATTTCTAGAGCATGGAAGATGATGACTAAAGTGGATTTATTCCATGATTTTAATTGTTTCTTGAGGTTTTTTAGCTTCTGTTGAAATTTGTACATATGAGATCGTGTTGTGATTGTTGCTTCTTTCCACCAGATATTTATGTTGGCTTGAAAATTCGGGTGTGTCAACCATAATTTTTCAAAGCGGAAGGGTTTCCTGCCTAGGGTGCCAATGATGTTTATCAATAAGAGTATTGGCCAATGATCTAATCCTGGAGTGTCAATCAATGTGGCAGTCCAAGAGAGACCATCCAACATGATGGATTCTAAGATTAAGAAGCAGTCTAATCTGTAGGAGACATGTTGTACCCCTGAGCATCTATTGCACTAGGTGAAGGGATGTTTGTCCATTTCTATGCTAATGATATTCAACAGACTGATGACTTGGTAGAACTACCCATTGTCATTTCCTAGCCTGCGCGTGCCCCCCTTATTTTCATCCAAGCCTATTATCATATTGAAATCTCCCCCAAGGATCCATCGTTGATTGTTGATATGATTAGAAATCCATTCTAGGTGATGGAGGAAGGATTCCTTTTCTTTTGGTGTTGTAGGGTCATAGACATTCGTGATGAAGCCTTGTTTGTTTGAGCTGATGAGATGGAAGGAGGCTGTGATGGTCCAGTTGGAGGTAAAAGAGCCTTCCATCAGTACCGTGACTGGATTCTAGAGTATGAAGAACCCTCCTACGACCCATTTTGCATTGATTTTGACAATATTATCTTGTTTCCAACATTTTTTAAGAATTTTTGAAGCTTCCTCTCTCGTGCATTTAGTTTCTTGCAAAAGAAGAATGTCTGGTTGTTCCTTCATTATCCTTTCTCGAAGCAAGCCTTGCTTGCTTCATGTGTTGAGAACCCTTATATTCCAGGACAAAAACTTCATGAGGATGAGGAGGGTTGGAGGGGAGGAAATCTATTTGATATCAGATGGATTTGGCTGGAGTTCACTAGGAAATTTCCCACATCTTGAATGAGTTGGTGTTTTGGTTTTCTACCTCTCTTTTTCTCTTCTTTTGTGGATTTGTGTTGATATTTCAAGCTTCCCTTTTGTATTTATAGATTTCAATTAGCATGGGTTGATCCTCCTGCTGTGGGGTTGAGGAAAACATTCTGGACCTTGCGTAGCTGATCCAGAGGTATAGTGTAGAGCTGTTGTTTTTGGAACGCTTGTTCTAGGTGAACCATATCTATTCCTGTCAGTTCATGGTCTTCCAGATCTATGTCAGGGTATTTGATTTGTAGTCCAAGGTTTGCAGGGAGGGATGTCTCTGAGTTGGGGATTTGAGAAGATCCAAGGCTAGAGGGAATGGGGTCTAGAGATCCCTGGACTTGCACTTGGACTGAGGGATTTTTCAGGGGGTTGGAGGGAATGGTAGGATTTTATGACGGGGTATGAAGGGATTCAAAAGAGTTGCTAGTTGAGGGTCCAAAGGGGGCTTGGGGAGATTATCTTTTGGTTGGATTCCTGTGACATCCCGTGACTGAATTCGTCCTTGGTTTTGTCAGGATCCTCCAGATTGGATTTGCTGAGGTTATTTAAGGGGAATTCGTGGAATAGATGACCATGTTCATGGAATTTCTGACAACGAAAGAGGATGTGCCCGTAATAAAGGGTTTGGGACCTTTCTTCATCCTAGTAGTCCAAGGTTATGGCTCCAGGGAGAGGTTTGAATAAATTCAAGTAAACACATATTCATGCATAAGCAGTGTACCTTAATTTTTTTGTTGCATCTGAAGCCTTGATATATATGCCAATCGTGTTGCCAATGCCTACGAGTATTTCTTCCATCCACAACTCTTGAGGTAGAGAGTACAATCATAGCCAGACCTGCGCATGCATGCAATACTCCTTCTCTAGGATGATTTTTTCCGTCCAGAAATAGAGGAAAAGACCTGCCGAGTTGTAAAAGTACATACCTCATTCAAATATTATGTTTTTGTCCTCCAGGTTATGTAGGATGATAGTGAAGAAGCCTTTTGATCCAAGTTGGAGGTCATAATGACCCTTGGTCTTCCACCAATGCTAAATCCATTTTAATAAATCCTTTTTTTATGGCCATAGTCCCAGAAATTTCCCTATTAGGGAGAAATCCTTCATGTATTGTTTCTGGTCTTCTATTCTTGGAGAGATGATAGTATATTTGGGTGCTACCGGAGCCCGTGGAATGCATTTTCTTGGTTCCTAGGTGCGAGTCATTTTTGGGTGGTTTGATTCAGGATCTATTTCCATTGGTTTCTCCTTCAGTATCTCTTCCTCCCAAATGATGTTCTTCATTTCCGTTGGAATCTCAAAGGGAGGACGTTTGAAATGTTTGAAGTTGTGCTCTGGGGCGGTGATGGAGTAGTAAGAGGGGCCGGGATTCCCCCCTTCCTTGAACTCCATGGCCACACCGATGAATCATGGCGATGCTCACAGAAGGCTTGAAGTTGGAACCCTAGCAGAGCTGAATGCGCACCCAAAAAAAAAAAAAAAAAAAAGTGAAGAACCCAACTTATGATTCGAAGAAAAAGCATATAGATGTCTAGTATCACTTTGTGAGAGACATGGTTGAATATAAGAAGGTGTTACTTTGTTCAGACTTTGAAGAATGTTGCAGATTAATTGAAAAAGTCGGTGAGATCTGAGAAGTTCTCCTGGTGTAGAGAAACTATGGGAATTTCTTCCCTAGATTATTGATTATGTAATATTGTGACCCCTTGTATGCAAAAAAAAAGAAGTGGGAAAATGTTTGGTAGGTGTTATATTATTTTCATGTGTGTGGGGGGCTGCATCATATTTGATGATTGTGTTCAATGATCCCTACCTTGTAGTGCTCTTTATGTACTATGCATCATACGCTTTCCTAGAGGGGTCCCAGGTGGGGCTAGGATTGCCCCACCTTAGTTACATGGAGCGTCCAGCTTCGGGGTAGCGCCCCAATTTCTTTTTTAGGCATTTTTTTTTTCTATTTTAACATTTTTCGCTATTTTTAGTGGTTTTCTAAATTAATCCCGCATTAAGGGATTAAGGTTTTGGTAACTTCGGAAAAACTAAAATATTGTGTATATATTGTATTGTGAATGGTAAAATTAATATAATGAAGACTTGAGAGGTGTGGCACCAAGGAAGGTTGGTTGTCTCCCGAGGTTTCAAGTGTAGATCTTTGTGTACTATGTGTATGAACCATTGATTACTTTATATTTTTCTTAATAATTTGTATGTATTTCTTTAGTTCACAGGTTTAAAACTTACACATCAACCCTACGAAAACAATCACATATTAGATCTATTAATTGCAGAACATGGAACGAAAGACCTACGTGGAAACCGTTTTGGAAGAAAAACACATAACATCTCTTCATAAAGTTTTGCAGGAATAAACCTATTGTTAAAAATATTTGCATGCACCAACCTACTAGAGACACCGAACCCCACTTCTACAAATAATTATAGGCACAACCTACTCTTAGATATATTCATAGACACCAATCTAATGGAGACACCAATTGCCACCCTTAAGCACTAACTTAGCAAGAGACACCAATTTATTTGTTTGAACGACACCATCCTACCTTATATATTCCTATATAAAAATATATTAGAGACACCATTCCCCACTACTAAGCACCAACTTAGAAAGATATGAAAATCCCTTGTGTGATCTACACCAACCTTCACTGAGTATGCTTGATACCTTTTCCTTCATGAGGTCTTGTTTCTTCTTTGGGTTTCACCAGGTATACACAATGCTTCTCCATTCAATAGGTTTACTCACTACTTCTTTTACCAAGTTTGAAAAAAAAATGAATTTCCAAATGGTAACTTTATCAAATCTTGTTTTTTTCGGCCTCTTCCCAAGAATGAACTTTAACAACATGCCACATATCCAATTTGGCAGATATGATTCTAAATTTTTTACATGAGGTACTTGTATGTATCATTTATTTAAAATTTGCATAGTCTGAAGAGTCCCAAAAAAGAACTTATAATGAGGGTCCAAATTGACTTGTTTGAAACTGATCTAAGGACCATCTAGAAACACTAACTTCCATACATCATATCTCATAAATTACAAAGAACCAACATAATTGTTTTTTACCTAAGGTACTTATATATGTATTGTTTTTTTTTAAGAAATTTTACTCTCTAAAGAGTTTCATAAAATAAGTTAGAGTGAAGATTCCAAACTGACCTATTTGAAATTGACTTCAAGATCATTCAGGAACCCTAACCTCCACATTTCATATATATGAAAGTATAGCTAACAAACATATAAACATCTACCATATATAACTAGAGAACTCTCCTGCATCTTTGAAAAATTTCAAGGTCTGAAACATCGCACAAAATAAGTTATAGAAAAAGTTCCAAATTGAACTATTTGAATATTATTTCATGAGCATTAAGGAACATTATCTTCCATGGTTCATATATTCTAAATTATAGATAACCAACATATAAACGTTTTTCCATATGTACACCAATATATATCCTCTATCTTTGCAAAATTTCAGGGTCTGAAACATCGTATAAAAAATTTATAGTGAAAGCTCCAAGATGACCTTTTTGAAATAGATTTCAGAAGCATTCAAGAACCCTAAAGTTTTCAGGGCATATCTCATAAGTTATAGAAAACCATCATCTAAATTTTTTATATCTTTCCATAATTTATGGGGATTTTCGATGAGCAAGTTGGTTAATTATTGGTTGCGAGTGGGAGCCATTTCAGAATAAGTAGAAAGGGAGTTGGTGAGTTCACATAGATAAAAGGGTTATAGGTAAGGATTATAATGGTGAGCGGGGTGAAGAGAGGAATCAAATGGGATAGGTGGAAAATAATCATGTCAGGAAGGGTTGGTGGGTCCACTGAAAAAAATATTTGATGTGATAGGTACCATGATGATGAGTAATAAGATAGGTACCACTTGAATCCTTTTTTTAACAACTCTGGAGTTATGCTCGGGCCTAAATAATACTACCCTGAAGGAATGCTCAATTTTTTAACAGATAAAAATTGTGAAGGAATTTCACAACCTAGATGCAGGAGATAGGGTTGCACTGTAAAAGTTCCATTCTATTTTTGCTATGTTTTGTTTCAATCCCAATGGTTACGGTTTTTAGGGTTTTGAGAGACAAGCATTTACCCTATGATATAGATGTATAATATATGTGAGGGGTCGAACATTAGTACTCATCCCAACATCTCAGGGTGCCAACTAAGGAGGCTCAATCACACCCTTAGATGTACTATCGGATTTCCCATGTACTAGAGAGTAGTATTCCCTATTTATTTTCTTAGTGCCACCATAACATTTAGGTGGATAATAGGAATATCTAAAAATGGTTTTAGGAGACCTATGGAAATACCTATATATATATATATGAAGGCACGTGGGAGTGATGGACATGTACATGCATTTTCTGATGCATTATGACTTGAAGGGGTACCAAAAGGGTTTACAAAGGTTTCCAATAAGGTGAAATGTTCTTTTCAATTAACCCGTGAAACCATTTGTATTTCTTGCGTGTAGTCTTCCCCAAACATAGTTTTACCCACCAAACAACATATATCTATTCTTTAAATATGATGACATTACATGTCTCTACCCAAAAAAAAATTCTCCCAAAATTTCTACAGATGAAAGTGCTATGATACCACTTGTAAGGTACTAGATGCATTATAATAAGAAAAAATATAATTATTACAACAAATACCAATGAAACAACAAAATATATAGAACAATAACATAAAAAATGTTACCTTTATTGATAGAAATCCAATTTCAATTGCCACTTTGAGGGGGAAACATCCAACAGAGTAGCAATCTATTACAATATTTCTCAATACAATACTTTACCATGCCTTCTACTCCTATGTATACTAATTCTATCTTCTAAAGAACATTCTATAGGAAAACCTTTCTAGAAGCAAACACTTCTATTAAGTATTCTTATAATATACATATTCACATTATTATATAAGAATTATTTATTAATGTCAGTCTTAATTACATAGAAAACATATTATTCTACCTCCTTAGGGGTTAGGCCTCTAACAAAAAGATAGAAGAAAATTTTGGAGACCATGAGTGTGTTTAGTTGTGTATGGGACTATTCCACATGTGCAATTGATTTATGAGTTTCTTGAATGATATTTCATATGAACGATTTCTATGTTTATTACTTAAGTAACTTATTTATTCATGGTTCCTTATGGATATAGTGGTGATGTTGCAGGTATAATATATAATTATTTATGACTTTATATCTTTTTCATTATTGTTTAAATTTATTGTTGTTAACATGAACTATTTCTATAATTAGTAAGATCATTTGATATTGTCTCTAACATTTTTAGAAATGAGGTCGATCATGATAGGTTAAAAATAGTTAGAATATATATCTTTTAATTTGTTTTGATTTAAATTAGAAAGAATTCTTTGGAGGAAAATTCATTATCCTCCTTTGTCATCTAAATTCTTAGGGGCATCCTGGCCCACATACTGGTCATAACTTTCCATACCAAATGAGAGTGATTCTAATTGGGACTCGCCATTGGTAATTTTCCCTTACTGTTTGATAGGCCATTTTGACCCATCAACAATATCACACTAAAGTAATTTTTTATGTCATGTGTCACACCAAGACAAGTTTTCATGTGATGTGATAAGGAAAAAATTCACATGTTTCTTAAGGATATAAGAAGGAATATTTGGTTGAAAATGTTAGAAAAAAATATAAAAATAAATTTTTGAGGCTTTCTTAGACCTATGAAGAGTGTGAAAGAGTTATTACATGAAAAATATTCTAATTTATGTCATCAACATAAAGATGTGTCATGGAGGTTCAAAAGTATAATGGAAAGGAGGGTCCCCAATCCAGTTTTTCCTTAGTCAAATGACAAAGACATCAAAATGGTATGAGAAATTTGTTTCTTTATCAACAATATGTCAACATATAAACTTATCTCCCTAGGGCCCACATTCCTTTCTCCACCCCTGATCCTATGGCAGGAATATTTAGATTTTAGGGTTTTTCATCATACCTTTTTTTTTCATTATGATATAATGTAGTTTCATCATCTTGTTATGAGGGTTTTTCAAATGAGCACAGACATTACA
>JZKD02S1618317.1:1054157-1066355 GCA_000966675.3 Picea glauca
CTCTCTCTCTCTCTCTCTCTCTCTCTCTCTCTCTCTCTCTCTCTCTCTCTCTCTCTCTCTCTCTCTCTATATATATATATATATATATATATATATATATATATATATATATATTGCAACATTTCTCACCACTTGTGTAATTATAGATTTTAGTTTTCATTGTAATACTCTTCTTTAATATTGTCCTTGTGTTATCTGTTCATTATTTTGTTCTTTCATTTCATTCTCATTCTAATCCAAATAAATTTTAGAGATAGGATCATTACTATAGGGTCAACAAAAGTTGACGAAATATCAAGAGAAGCACATGACCAAGCATAATCACCATAGTATTAAAAATTATTTCACAATAGAAGACATAGTTAGGTTGCACCTCAATAAGGAAATGTTACAATGACCATGAAATAACAAAAAGGCTTGTAGGTATGGGCCTTTTGAATTATTTGATAAATTAGAAAAAACTATGTAAAAAGTTAATATTCCATCGTATATGTGTATTTAAATATTAGTAAATGTAGAGAGCCTCAAATTCTACAAGCCACATAGAGTAATAAATCATAGTAAGGATATGTTGATGTTAGTGGTAGCATCGGACATGTACTTTTGCATTGGCATGTGTCTAGCATGTGGTATTCATCCAAATCCTTCTATCCTTGAGTTTAGTTTAGTTAAAAGGAATAGATTAAATTAAAAGTGTTTTTTTATTGAATTGATTTATTTAAGGAATGTGATAAAATAAATTAGCATGTAAACATTGAGTGTGAGAAGTAATCTCAGTCATAGATCACTTTGGATATTAGATATATATTATAACTCATGATTATAAAAGAAAGGTTAGGGTGAAAGAGGAAGACACTTTGATGAGAGATCAAGGTCAAAAATTTGGTGAGGGATCAAGTTCGATAATTTTGGTGAGAGACCAAGGTCGAAGATAGAAAAAAAGGACTTTTGCGAGTGTGAGGAGTATAGAAGAAAAGGAGGTATTTTTATTACACAAGAGTGAGGATATCTCATTGGTTGGGTGAAAAGATTTTGTCCTAGGGTTGATGCAGAGAGGGTTGGGTCATGAAGGATAGTGATTCAATATCTCAGATAGGTGGAGAAGGAATTTCGTCTAGATATCATACAGGTCAAGGAGAAGAAAGAAAAGAGGCGGTTGTAGGTGGGTTTTAGCTAATAGAATCCACATGAAAGGGGTGCCTCTTACAAAGGTTTCCATAAAAACGTTTTGTACATGTAGACAGGTTTTAGTGGATATAGTCGCATATGTATAGGGGTTTGCAGAAGGAAAGGCGTGTACACCTCAAAAATCATGTCATTATAGGGTCATACATCCATACAAGAATTGTCAGGTATTTTTTGCAATGTATATTCTCTTAATGGGATATTTTCCCTATTAGGAGAAAAATGATTTGACCATAATAAAATAATATTAGGAATGGTTTTGACTCTAGGGATTTTCCATGGGTTTATACCCGAAAATATTGGTGTCTTGTGTGTGAGATTTTGGTTTCCTAGTTTATGCTTCTGCTGCATGTTTAGTTTATTACTGAGTTGTTATTTTGGTAGATAAAGTGATTTTATTTTGAGCTAAATTCTGCATGCTAGGTTGAAGTGGTAAAATCAACATGGTATCAAAGAGTGATCTCTAAAGGGAGGAAACCAAGAGCATATGTCTTAGTAGTTGCAAGAAGATATTTCCAGATCTATAACCAAGAGGTGGAAATTGAAGGATGGATTTTAGGAAAACCACAGTATTGAAGAAGAAAAGGGGATTTTGTAGGTCTATGGAGGTGTACGTAGGTCAAAGAAGGGATGTTTTCATACAAATGTGGGAGGATATGAGAACAATCATGTACATATGCAAGTTTTAGTGGTGAAAATCACGTACATAAATGGGTTGCAGTGGTTACATTCATGTACATACGTGGGTTGTTGTGGTTACAGACTTGTACGCAGACATACAGGATAGTACAGGAGTAGTTTCAGTAGAGGGTTATTGGATAAGATATTGGATATGGGAATTTGATTGTGATTCAAGGATAGGATGGATGGGGTTTTCAGCTACAACCCTTGGAAGGAGAGGATCATGTTGGTGTTGATGGGGAATGGGATATGGGAATTTTCTAGTACTTAGATAACTCCACCAACAGATGCAGAAACATTGGTCGTCCATAATCAACATGATGTGAAAGACGAGAACATTTCTATATGGATTAAAGGATCACTTTATCCCTCATGTATCATGAAAGAATATTGTCGGGGACATTTAGGAGGCTTCGAAGGGTTTATTTTAGAGAAATAATGAGAATAAAAAAATGGTGCTCAAAGAGAAGCTCAAAGACATAAATATGACAAGATCGGATATGGTGACAATTTATCTCACCTCGATCTGACAGGTTCGAGATGAACTAGTTGTAGTTGGGGAGACACTAGTTGATTCATAGTTTGTGAGTACGATGATCAAGGGATTTGGGAAAGAGTGGACAACATTCATCAAATGAATTTTGGCATGAGAAATGCTCCATTATTGGTAAAGGTTGTGGGATGTGTTTTCTCAGGAGGAACTTCAAGATGAATATTTGAATGGAGCTCAACACAAGAATGATGATGAGAATATTGCTCTTTCTAGTGAGGAAAGGAAACACAAGTTCAAGAAGGTTTCCAGTGAAGAGTCTACCTCTCAAGATGGAAAGAAGAAGGACATGAGAAAATTCAAGTGCTTTGCATGTCATAGGTTTGGGAATTATGCAGGGAAATGTCCATATAGGAAGAAGGGTGGGAATGAAAAACAACCAAAGGTAGTTGTGTCCACAGAGACTCAATTGGATAAATTTTGAAAGAATTTTGAATAGAAATAGTTCTTACTTGTTTCCCATACTTCCTTGGAAACCATATTAGTTGGTGCATGGATAATAAATAGTGGATGCACATGTCATATGATAGAAGCGTGAGAGATTTTTGAGAGATTCATAGAGTCTGACTCAGAGATGCATGTGGAACTTGGTATGGGGACCAAGCATGCATGAAGGGATATGGAACAATTTCATTCTATATGGAGTCAGTAGGTGTGTTGAGAGTGAAAAATGTGCTATGGGTGTCAGAACTCAAGAGAATTGTTCTCTCAGTCTCAATGATTGAGAAGAAGGTATTTTACGTAGAGTTATTGGAGGGGAAGGAACTAATCAATACCAAAGGATATATCTCAGACAAATAATATATATTTGGAGTTAGAGAGAAAAACTTGTATAGGATAAAGGTCCATCCTATGAAAGTAGTGGCTAGCAACATAGTGACAAAGAATAAGGAGCAGATAGCTCTGAAGGATGATCATCTCAGAGGGAGTCAACTTTAAGGTTCAGGTGGAAAGGAGAAGCCTTTCAAGTCTGTCAAGAAGGAGTCATGGTATGAGATGGCCATCTAGGATTCTTAGGAGAAGGAATATTCGAAGAGCATGATCAAAGTGGATTCTTCGAAGCGAGGTCTACGAGTGATGGCAGGGATAGATTTCATGCTAGAGGGAGCAACCAATTAGTGTATTGGAAAATAGACGTGGTAGTGGATTTGGTAGCAAAGATAGAGCTAACTCTAGGTGGGAGAAGTACCTTCCTCTCTAAGAGGGAGTGTTGATGTTAGTGGTAGATTTATATAGGTACTTCCACATTGGCATGTGTATATCATGTGGTATTCGTTGAAAACCTTCTATCCTTGAGTTTTCTTTAGTTAAAAGGAATTAAATAAAGGAAAATTATTTTTATTAGTGAATTGAGTTATTTAAGGAAAGTGGTAAAAGTAATTAGCATGCAATCTAAGCATGTAAATATTGAGTGTGAGAAGTAATCTCAGTCGTATATCACTTTGAATATTAGATTTAGATTATAACTCATGATTATAAAATCAAGGCTTAGGTGAAGGAGGAAGACACTTTGATGAGAGATCAGGGTCAAGACTTTGATGAGAGATCAAAGTTGGGAATTTGGTGAGAGATCAAGGTCGATACTTTTGGTGATAAACCAAGGTCGGGGATAGAAAAAAAATACTTTTTCTAGTGTGAGGATAGTAGAAGAAAAGAAGGACTTTGTCTTACAAAAGAGTGAAGAGATCTCCTTGGTTGGGTGAAGAGATTTCAATGAATGCGTGAAGCAGAGATGGTTAGATCACAAAGGACCATGATTGAAGATATTGGATAGGTAGAGAAGGGAATTCATATAGATATCATACAATTCAATCATAAGAGAGAGAAGAGGTAGCCACTAGTGGGTTTCAACTGATATAATCCACATGAAAAGGGTGCATCATATGGATGTTTCTGGACATAGTTTTTGTACTTGTACATGGGTTTCAATGGATAGAGTCGAGTATGTACATTGGCTTGTAGTAGGAAACATGCATACACCTTGAAACGTGTGTTGGTATAGGGTTGTACAACAACACATCCATTGCAAGGTTTGTATGCGATGTATATTATCTTAGTGGTCCATTTTCTATGTTATAGGAGTATTGATTTGACCATAACAAAATCATATTATAATCAGTTTTCCCTCCAAGGTTTCTCTAGGGGTTCATACCCAAAAATATTGGTGTCTTGTGTATGCGATTTTGGTTTCCTAGTTTATGCTTCCCCTGTGAGCTTAGTTGATTGGTCAGTTGTTCTTTTAGTAAATAAAGTGATTTTATTTTGAGCTAACTATGGGGTGAGAGGTTTAAGTGGTAAAATCGATAGGATCACACTACAGGTTGTATATATTACACTCTTCAATGAAGTCAATCCCAAGTGATTCAACCTACCATTGATTTATACAACATATTAAAAATTAAATTTATTAAATGGTGAATATAAGGGGTTCGAAGGATCTAGGTGGATACGGTGGCTACCCACCTATTCCAACTAGCTCACATATAGATGTCATTTTGGCAGTTTCAATTTTCATCTTGGAAGTTTTTTCCTAGCTTTTCGGGTCCTAAACTTCTGGGGTTGTTTTGAAGCCATACACAAAGTTTTTTGGGCCCACCACAACCACACTATGGAATGAGTTATTGTGTGATGGTATAATGTGTAGTCCTTGGATATACCTTGCCAAAAGGATATCGTGTGCCTAAAATGAAGATCATATATAAAAATTACAACCTTGGGAAGTTGATGTAACAACTTGCTCCAACGTGGCCCACATAAATGTTCGTGCTTCATTTCCTAGGGTTAGGTTTTTGGATGTATAGAGTTTGGCATTCATTTTTTATGTAAAAAATGACTTTGGAGCCTCATTGTACTCATCTTCTTGTGAATGAGTGCAACCATCATATTTCTTCTCAGAGATAATCTGCCACCATTCAAGCATGCTTGTTTTAGTCTGCATTTTACAGTTTCAACATATTTATTCATTGAATAGAAGCCAAGTTTTATTGTATCTCTATTATTTTTCATTGTATCTTTGTGTTAATAATATAGATCTATATTCATTTCATTATGATCATAAAATCAATATCAGTGGTATCAGAGCAGTCGTCTCCTCGTTGTTCTTAATGCATGTCCCCGATGAGCTCAGGGTACAAAGAGCTAGGTCTCGAGCTTGTTTCTCTTGAGGTAAAGATCTCTCAAATTCCAAAGCAGCCTTCCATGTCGGGAAAAAATAAATATGATGGGACATGAGATCCTTTCAAACTATTGCTTGAAGAATTCCTCGTGCAAAAGAGAAATGAGATGATGGATAGTTTGCACAAATCCTTGGATGATTACCAACATGTGAAAAATCTTCCTCGAACGGAGCTACCTCCCCCTTCAAGGTACAAATCAACTTTGATATTCCTATATTTAAAGGTCAGATAGATGCAAATGTTGTAGACAAATGGTTGAATCTGCTAGAAGGGTATTTTTCTGTCTATAAATTTTCTAATAGAGGAAAGATTACATTTGTGCTCGTCAAAGTCATCCCCCATGTCAAAGATTGGTGGGAGAATTTTTGTGAGAAAAAGGAAACAGAGTAACCCTCATTATTTATAGTTGCACTCCCTTGGGAGTCCTTCATGGATGTTATTAAGGAAAAATACTACGCTATTGGAAGTTATGATGACCTGTATACAAGATAGACTACACTGCGGTAGGAATGGGACCAAACAGTGCCACAATTCACAAATATCTTCCATACCTTGCACACCATGCTAGGTATAAAATATTATGAGTGACATATGGTGCTCAAGTAACGTGGAAGTATACATAGATACATATAGACATAAATGGATTTTCTGGACATCTCATTCGTGCGCGTGGCCTATCGATATGCTGTCAGAATTGACCAAAAGATTAAAAAAATATGCAACAATTTGGGTTTGGGAACCCATCATAACAGAAGTAGGGAAAGGGAAGCCCCAACCCATACAACAAAGGGAAGATAAAAGATGGATAGCCTCATGAAAACCAGTCTAAGCCACAAACAAATAAGGATAATAGAAAGATGAAGAAAGACACTGGGAAGTGGTGTGACTTCCATAAGAGCCCCTAGCATAACACTATTGATTGTCACTCAAAGAATTCATTCGTGGAAGAGGTGAAAGCCTATGAATAAAATGTGAGTTACGACTTAGAGTTAGAACTAGAAATGGGGAGATAGATTATTGACATCGAACTCGGTGCCACTGTTTCTATCACCAATATCTACCTCGGTGAACCTAATGAGACAGAGGCAGGAGAGTACCTCATTCATTCACAGATGTACTCTGCTGCACTTCATCGTTGATAGTGATAGCTAGAATAACCTCTTATCAGTGAATTTTTTGAAGCAACTGGCGCTACCGACAACGTCACACCTGCAACCATACTGTTACACACCAAAATGAAAAACTTGAGTACATCACCCTAAGTGTGACAAGTGTCATGAAAGTGTCACATACACTAACACCATGAAAGAACATTTTTCACAATCCCTAGTTAGTGTGGAGGAGAAATATATTATATGAAGGTCAAAATACCATGTTCACATGAATTATTTATTAATATTCATAAAAAAATAAGTTAATTTAGTGTGAGAATCCACCTTACATTTGGTTTCCTATTTTCAAGGAGAGGTTGAGAATCTCATGGATGGTTGAGATATTTTCTCGAACCAAAATCCTAATTTGATGGATCTTGAGAGATATTTCCTCCTTAAAATACTTGAGAAATATTTTCTCCCTAAAATACTTGAAGATATATTTTCTCCCAAAAAATATTGGAGATCCCTTTTTAGTGGATCTTATGAGTGATATTTTCCATGGTTGTTAAGCCTCCAAATCCTATATAATGAGGGATTTCCATGGAGAAAGAGAGGAATATTTTGAATATCAAACTTATGATCTTGAGAGCATCATGAAAGGACTAGACAAGGAGGACTTGGAGAAGTTGCTGCAACATCATCCATGATTGTAAGTATATCTTTAAAGTTCTCATCAATATACTTGGCTTATTCCCTTGTAGTTTGTGTATCTTTACATATGCTTGTCTATTATAGATGAATTTGTTTAATCTAATACGGTAGAGTAGGAGTTTCTTTGTCTCTCTTTGTTGTTTGTGGTTTTTCACGTATCAAGCTATGTGAAATAGTGAAATAGTTTGGATATCAAGCTCGAATTGGAGCAATGAGGACAAACACCGGAAATAGGTATGATCACCTTTTCCTCCTTCTCTCTTTTTAGTTAGTTAAAAAAATATCAAATGGATGTTTGTGTCCATTTGTATATTTCTGTCTTGGTATTAAGGGTCTAGAATCCAAGGCAGTATTCACCCGTCCATAGGGGGATTTTCCTATAACAGGAATTGGCGACTCCATTGGGGAAGGACATTGACTTTTCTTTCCTTCGATCATTTGAACATTTTCCTTGTAAGATATTGTCTTATTGATTGTTTCTGAGCCTTGCATCTTCCCTCTGCTTCATCAAGTAGTAGTCATAGTAACTAAGCCAGTCTCTATTGAGTTTTTTCCTTTTTATTCTCATTTTCAAGCATCTATAGGATTAGCGATCCCCCATAGTGGCTATCAGAGTGTTGGTTATTTGATAAAATATCCCCTTTGGTCTCTTAGGGAGCACTATAGCACTCTGTATGCTTGTTTTAGGGAGATATTCTCTCTGGTTTTGGGAAGATCTAGGGGATTTTTCCCTATTTTGCTCAGTCCTTTGTTGGAGGTCTATTGCCCAGAGTCTGTACTTTTTCATGTGACTTTGTTTGGGTTGAGGATTTGGTTCTTATCACTTATTTCTTTGTCTTGTTTGAGCTTGAAACCTTTTCCAAATTGTGAGATTGATCCACCTTGTTTTTCTCGGTTTGGTTTGGTTTGAGTTGTGACATCCCCAAAAATAGATTATTTTTAAGTGGGAAATTTCTTAGGAAATTATTTTCCATTTTTGGCAAATTCGAAATTGGATTTTTTTTTTCCATTTATGGCAATTTCAAATTTCGAATTTAGTTAAATGTAATTAATTATTATGACTGCTAGGCAGAGATCTAATTTGACCCAACTAACTACTTGACTATGACACTTGTATGAAACAAAATATTTTATAATTATTGCTGGAGGAGAAATAGAAAAACCATGTTGAAATCAACTGACCATGACTCCATGACTCGGGAACATGTTGGAAATACCTCACGACTGATTGTTACAAGTGGAAAATCAAGAATTTGACCATTGGTAGCCCCTGAAAATCAGGGATTTGGAAAGCTGTGAAAATTCCCAAAGGGGGAAAAGACCTAGGCAAAAAGGATTTTAGATATATGGCATATGAGAGGAGGCAGGACGCTGCCTAGTATGCCAGGAAAGGAATGATCTCTTGTTGTTACAAACACTAATTGTTGAGTGTGAGCCAAGGAGAAGACTGTTGAAACTGAAAATCATTTGTTGAGGAGGATTTCCGAGTTAGCCCTCATGGATTCATGGTCAGGCTAGGGGGTCAACAATACAAGTGATTTGGCTGCCTTGTTCTAAGGTTGGGAGGAACGTGGTTGTTCCATTTGTTATTCAACAAATTTTTAGATACGTTATCCTATTTCTTCTCTAGTTGAATGCTATATGGTTAAATAACTGATATAATGCATCTGTTAATTCTGAATAGAAATAAGACTATGGACAAAAGATCGAATTGAATGTTATTGAACTTAAGGACTAATAGAATTCCTCTAAACTAGTTATGAATGGATTATCTCTGTTGTTTCTTTTTGCTGAGTGAATGCTAATTTCTGTAGATATACTAGTTGAAAGAATATGCCTGGTCAAGCTTCTAGAAGAATAGTTATGTGGGTTAGATTACTGTTGTAATGAGATAAAACTATAGGTGAAAACCTCACAACTAAATTGTATTTGTAGATTGAAACTAACTATGTACGCAATTTGAATGGAAACCGAAACATGTAGATATATATATATATATATATATATATATATATAGACGTATTGTAAATATATACATATATGTCTATACAACAATTTGATGTTCTAGTTTCTTTTTCGTTGAGATTTGATTTAAAAAAAAAAACGATGTAGATCTTCAGAAATATATAAGTTTAATTCCATACAATGCATGACTGTAAGTTTAGACTGTACATAAAATAGAAGACAAGACTCTAACTAAGCCTTAGTAGAATTTCTGGAACACATAATGACAGAAAAATAAATAGTATGAAAAATCGAAATAAGATCCAAGGAAAGAATCAAGACAGAATAATTGTCCATATAGGCATGTTGGATTCCATTTCAGAATCATTCCTTTAATAGATCCATTGCTCAACAAGAATGATTGTTCATATTTCCATTCCAAAATCGATTATACAACTCTTAAACCATAGCCATATTCTAAATTATGTGATTCAGTCAGATACACATCCATAAGGTTATGATCCTTATGCCTTCTGATTTAATTTTTAAAGTACAAAGTTAAAAGAATGGGCTATTTTTTGAATGAACTCTGTCACCACGATGTTAACCTATGGTTTAAAATCATATCATCTCATAGAAAAACTAGGGCATGCCTTTGAGGGAGGCGAATTGAAACTAGAATACCTTTTTCACTTTTGATGGGAGCCGGCATCTAGATTTGTGCATGGTCGAAGCCCCCTACAAGGAAATTTCAAAATTTACATTAGTATTTCACTACATAAATAAGATGGATGAAATTTTTGACAGAATGAAAATTGACAGGAATAGTTTAATATAGAGTAGTACTTAACTCAGGCCCTTAGGGTAGGACAACCCTCCTCTGCGCATGCTTAAGGATGCCACCCATGAGCCTGGAAGGGGTGGAAGGGGAAAGGTCCACCTGATAGGTACCCTCACAGCCAAAGGGGCCCATAATTAGTGTTGGTACCAATCATGTAGTCAATTGTTTATGAAATGAATTAATCAACAGTGCTAACAAATAACATACAAATTGTATAAAAACATGTTGTGCGAGTTGGCCAAGGGCACAATGTAAACGTTACACACAGAATAAACGCTTTAAGAAAAGATTGATTCGAAGCACTTCCTGAACCGATTATCTATTGCAGAGGGCATTTATAAGTCAATGATAGATGCATAGTTAATCTTCTGCTAAATTCAAATGGAGCAACTTACACGCAGACCACGATAATGACAAAAGAAAATATAATTAACACTAGAAGTTCCACAAACTCAAGAATGGTATGTCGTGGGGCATTTTGTTTGGTGGACTTATCGCAAACACATAAATCACTTTACTTTAACTGAACTAGACAAGAATGAAATAACCTTAAGGAGGCATTATATGTGTGAGTACCCGCTAAGGGTTTATTGACGATTTCAAAGGGATGGATTCGTTCTTTATAAAGAGAAAGAAAGAACATACAACATATTATGCTATACACAGTGTGAAACATTTAACTCCAATCTAAGACCACGTGTAACCTTACGAACGTCTTAACATTAGGCCTCAACCTACATCTACAGAAAGACCATAAGGAATAACGATAATAAGAAATATGAAACCCTAGGATCGATTTTACCCATAAAAACTCTGCAGGTGTAAATTCTCTAAGTCAGAACAAGGGGATGGGATGCTGAGACCTCTCAGGAAGTTGGAGAATAAAACCACAGTAAGCATCTACTTATCCAGAGATGGGAACAACTCAGGAAAGTCACAAAGAGTAACAATAATGGGAGATTTAAGTAATGACAAATAAATTTTTATTACGAGGGTTCTTCCACTATAATAAATAACCGAGCCTCGTTTGACAACTAGAATATAGTAATAATGTATGCTTACCAGAGAGGGCGAATGGAGATATTAGTTCCACAAGATAATGCTTTCCCCAAATCGATAGCCTTCACCTTTGAGAAAATAATACACAGAGCCTTTCATGGGACTTCACAATGAAACAATAAACACATAAAACCCTATGAGGAGCCTTAACTACACAATGTAAATGTTGATGGTATGAAGGGTAGTCTAGCCATGTGATAAGGGTAGAGTTGGTGTGGCTAGAGTGGATGAAACGCCAGGTGAGAACATCGTAACTCACACACATAGGACTGCCATTAAATGGTAGATGCAGAGTCTTAACTCCTTCTGACAGTAGACCATTCTTCTCTTATCAAGAAAATTGCGAAGTTAATATCAGTCCCCTCATGATATGACTAGTTGGAATATGTCCACACCAACCGTTCATTGTAGTTAACCCACCGTTCATTTGAGACTTTGTTGAGACAATGTTTAGTTAAGATCGAGTTAAACGAGGATTAGGGTGGAAATCGTTACCCAAACTTTTACGTAAATGGGGACTAGAAGTATACTAACCATGACTACTCATAAGGGAATCCACTTAACTCATAAGGAAACATGTTTCTCTTTTAATGAGTTGGACCATACCAAATGATGCCAGGCATCTTATATCAAACCTTTTATATTTTGCTAGGGGATATAGTCTCGACTCTGTTACTTTCTATATGGTGTATGAATTGTATTCCAAGGTCAAATAAATAGTCTTGCACGCAAACACAGGAACTATCGTTTAAAGGGGAGAGGTGGACTATAAGTCATAAGTCTAAAATACTATATATATATATATATATATACACATATATATGTATATATACATATACATACATATGTATATACATATATATGTATATGTATATACATATGTATGTATATTGATATATATACATATGTATATACATATATATGTATATATCAATATACATATATATGTATATATAC
>JZKD02S1618317.1:1081669-1094175 GCA_000966675.3 Picea glauca
CATGCTAAATCTAAATCTAGGAGAAACTCTATATATGTACAAAATAGAAGGAAATTATACATTCTCGTCTTATTGTAAGGAAAAATATTGATTCACAACCTTCACAAAGTATCGAAGTAAGGTAAGGTAACATTGAAGATTCATATAGCGTTATATATATATATATATTGTAAATATATACATATATATCTGTACAACAGTTTGACGTTCTAGTTTCTTTTTCGTTGAGATTCGATTAAAAAAAAATGATGTAGACCTTCAGAAATATATAAGTTTAATTCCATATAATGCATGACTATAAGTTCAAACTGTACAGATAATATATATATTGAAATAAAATAGAAGACAATAGTCTAACTAAGCCTTAATAGAATTTTTGGAATACATAATGACAGAAAAATAAATAGTATGCAAAATCAAAATAAGATCCAAGGAAACAGTCAAGACAGAATAACTGTCAATAGAGGCATGTTGGATTCCATTTTAGAATCATTCCTTAATAGAGCCATTGCCCGACAAGAATGACTATTCATATTTCCATTCCAAAATCAATTATACAACTCTTAAACCATAGCCATATTTTAAATTAGGTGATTCAGTCATATATACATCGATAAGGTTATGATCCCTATGCCTTTTGATTTAATTTTTAAAGTACAGAGTTAAAAGAATGGGCTATTTTTTGAATGAACTCTATCACCATGATGTTAACCTCTGGTTTAAAATCGTATCATCTCATAGAAAAACTAGGGCATGCTTTTGAGGGCGATGAATTGAAACCCGAATACCTTTTGCGCTTTTGACGGGAGTTGGCATCCAGATTTGTGCACGGTCGAAGCCCGCTGCAAGGAAATTTAAAAATTTACATTAGTATTACACTATAAAAATAAGATGGATGAAAATTTCAACAGAATGAAAATTGACAGGAAGAGTTTAATATAGAGTAGTACTTAACTCAGGCCCGTAGGTTAGACCGACCCTCCTCTGCACATGCATAAGGACGCCACCTATGAGCCTGGAAGGGGTGGAAGGGGCAAGGTCCACCTGAAGGTACCCTCATAGCCAAAGGGGCCCATCATTAGTGTTGGTACCAATCACGCAGTCAATTGTTTATGAAATGAATTAATCAACAGTGCTAACAACTAACATACAAATTGTATAAAAACATGTTGTGCGAGTAGGCCGAGGTCACAGTGTAAACGTTACACACAGAATAAACGCTATAAGAAAATATTGAGTCGAAACACTTCCTGAACCGATTATCTATTGTAGAGGGAATTTATAAGTCAATGATAGATGCAGAGTTAATCTTCTGCTAAATTAAAATGGAGCAACTTACATGTAGACCATGATAATGACAAAAGAAAATATAATTAACACAAGAAGTTCTACAAACTCAAGCATGATATGCCATGGGGTATTTTGTTTGGTGGACTGATTGAAAACACATAAATCACTTTCCTTTAACTGAACTGTAAAAGAATGCAATAACCTTAAGGAGGCATTATATGTGTGAGTACCTGCTAAGGGTTTAATGGCGATTTCAAAGGGATGGATTCATTCTTTATAAAGAGAAAGAAAGAACATACAACGTATTATGCTATACACAGTGTGAAACATTTAAATCAAGTCTAAGACCACATGTAACCTTACTAAATACTTAACATCGGGCCTCGACCTACATCTATAGAGAGACTGTAAGGAATAACGATAATAGGAAATATGAAACCCTAGGATTGATTTTACCCATAAAAACTTTGCAGGTGTAAATTCTCTAAGTCAAAACAAGGGGATGGGATGCCGAGACCTCTCAATAAGTTGGATAATAATTTAACCATAATAAGCATCTACTTATCTAGAAACAGGAACAACTCAGGAAAGTCACAAATAGTAACGATAATGGGAGATTTAAGTAAAGACAAATAAAATTTTATTACGAGGGTTCTTCCACTGTAATAAATAACTGAGCCTCATTTGACAACCATAATATAGTGATAATGTATGCTTACTAGAGAGGGCGAATGGCGATATCAGTTCCACACGATAATGCTTTCCCCAAATCGATAGACTTCACCTTTGAGAAAATAAAATGAAGAGCCTTTCGTAGGACTCTACAATGAAACAATAAACACATTAAACCCTATGAGGAGCCTTAACTACACAATGTAAATGCTGAGGGTACGAAGGGAAGTATAGCCATGTGATAAGGGCAGAGTTAGTGTGACTATATTGGATGAAAATCCAGGTGAGAACATTGTAACATGCACACACAAGATTGCCATTAAATGGTAGATGCAGAGTCTTAAGTCCTTCTGACAGTAAACCATTCTTCCCTTATCAAGAAAATCGCAAATTTAATATCAATCCCTTAATGATATGAATAGTTTGAATACATCCACACCAACCGTTCATTGTATTTGACCCACCGTTCATTTGAGACTTCGTTGAGACAGTGTTTAGTTAAGACCGAGTTAAAGGAGGATTAGGGTGGAAATTGTTACCCAAACTTTTACGTAAATGGGGACTGGAAGTATACTAACCATGACTACTCATAAGGGAATCCGATTAACTCATAAGGAAATCCATTTCTATTTTAATGAGTTGGACCATACAAAATTATGCCAAGCATCTTATATCAAACCTTTTATATTCTGCTAGGGGATATAGTCCCGACTCCATTACTTTATATATGGTGTATGAATTTTATTCCAAGGTCAAATAAATAGTCTTGCGTGCAAGCATATGAACTCTCGTTTAAAGGGGAGAGGTGGACTATAAGTCCTAAGTATAAAATACTATATATATATACATATGGGAGTTGTTTGAGAGTGAAGGGGAATGATATAACTATGGAGATTTATCCATATAATTTTTTCTACGGAAAGTAAGTTAGACTGGTGTAGAAATGGCTTCGTGTGGTACATAAGATACCTCATAGAGATTTATAATAGAAATGAGTATTTCTTCGTCTTAACTACGAATCTATTAAATGAAATTGAAGATTAATGTCCCTTAGAATTTTATTTTTTTATGGAAAATTTGAGGTACATTACATGAGTCTTGCGAAGTTTCTAATCACCTCACTGATTGAAAAGGTCTACAAAGGTTTTTTGGTCTTAAGTTAATTTTTAAATCTTTCCTCTTTGAACGATTTGAGACTTTATGCTTACCACAACCTAGCTTAGTTTGCTCTTTCTTGCTACTTGTTTTGTCAAGGCATTTGAGTGATTTCTCTTTCTCCCTATCATTTTTTGGATTCTTCTCTGAACTTTCTTGTATTCCTTGAATTCTTGTCGATTGTTGAGTCCTTAATTGAGTGAGTTATCATACTTGTCTCTTTCAGTTCAGGTTATCTTGTGAGTACATGCTTTAATTTAAATCCTTTTTTCTTCGTTTCTTTTGTATCTGCATTCGACTCTTTGATTTTGATTGAAAGTAATGAAGTGTTAAAGTATTTTCATTTGGTTTCTTTATATATTCGAATAAAAAAAAGAAGATATTTGCATTCTTTCTTTTGGGTAGTGTAGATAGGTAGATTGCATTTAGAAAATTCCGTTTGAGAATTGGGTGTTTTTGTTGAAGAAATTTGAACCTCCTATCCATTCTGTATGTATGATTCATTGTAGAATAAGATTTGCATCTCATTATTCTGCATTATTTTGGAGTCGAGTATAAAACATCATAAGTTTCACTTTCTCAGTCTTGAGTAAAAAAGAACCATAAAATGAAGAACTCATAAAATTGATCAGAAAATTTTATATTATCTGGTAGCGAGCCTACAATAGCTTAAAGTGTAGGCCTTTGGAATAGGTTGTGAGAATAAATTTCCAAAGCCATCAGACAAACATAGAATCTTGTGCTAGGGAGTGGTAAATAATTTTTTTCGTATAGGCATAGTTGGGATCCCCCTCTCACACAGGGGTTATACATGAGGTCATGTGTGGGAGAGAAACAAAGATTTCCCCTTCGAAGATTAACCCACATATCATAAAGATCGCATATTGAGGGTTCTTCCTGAGAAAACACTAGTTTCATTTGGTCTCAAAGCTTCGTGAATCCCAGATCCGTTCGGGCTTCTCAGTAGTATTCGGGTCCCCTTGTTTTTAGTTCTCTTGAATAATTTTAGACATGTTATCCTGCCCATATGTTTCTTCTTGAATATTTACTGTACCCACCTAGAGGCTGACTATGAGTTGGTAACCTTAGGGGCCTATATATGTAGGGTTAATACACAAGGTGACGATGAAGGAGAGTCTTTGATGTACATGGGTCAGACGTTGGTAAAACTCACTTAGGCTCCTTGGAGGGTACACCCACGAGTAAAACTGTGTGGGAAATTGCACCAAGGTGTGATTCCATTAAGAAGGTCACCAATGTAACTGATCCACCTGATCTATCCCAACCCCTTCCTATATTGATCTCACGATGTTGGATTTCATCACCATGTAGTGTTTTCATTGTGGGAAGGTTTGTTTGATTCTTTGCTTCTTATATTTGTACCATGTGTTGTTTGTTTTCCTTAGTGGACCTTAGTTCGATTCATTGTCAATGGCATCAATTCCTTGGAGTACCAACGAAGGAACCCCTTTTCCCAAGGAACCTTTTTCCTTTCCTTGTTTTGGAAATGTTGGTCCTCCATGCATTGCCACACTGAGTAATCCAAGAGTCACCATCGGGTTACCATTTTTTTTGTTCCCCACTCCGGTGATATTGACTTTTCCAAGTTCTTTGAATGCACCTAATTATTTGGATGTAAGACACCACCCACAAATCAACCTCATGTTGACCTTTCACCTTCTTCACCCATCGGGTCTCCTTCCCTTTCTACTTCTTTTCCTAGTGAAATATCTAAAGCAAGTAGCCAAGTGGATAAGAAGAAGAAGAAATGGAATAGGAAGAAGAAGAAGAATAAGAAAGAGACCAAGCCTCCAACTGCATCAGGTCATGTTGGATCTGAGCAACTAAATAATATTAATCATAATGGGAGTGTTGATAAAGTCGACAAGTCTAGAACGAAGAATCCTAAACACAAATTACCTTGAAGGATTTGTAAGGGTGACCACTTTATGAGGGATTTCCTTGGTCTCCCCACGATCTTGGAAATGTGGTCTTGCATGTCATCAGCCCCTACTGGACATGCTAGTGACAGCCCATCAACTAGTAACATTAAGGTTGGTAAGAAGAAGAAAACTGTCAAGTTTCCTTTCTTGTTATGTAAAGGTGATCATTACTCTCACCTTTACCATCGTATAGACGAGGCTTATTATATTTTGGAAAAGATTCAACTTCCAACTAGTGATCATGAGATCTCCTCCAACGCATCATTAGTTGATGGACTGGTCAATCTCATTCCATCCTTGGTCATTCTGGTTGATTAGGTGGTCAATTTGGTTTCATCCACAGTTGAATCACTAACCAAAGTGGTCGATATGGTTCCTTCATCGGTCGATCCCACTCCTCCCTTGAAGAGTGCAACCCAAGTGATTGATCCTGTTCTGACATCGATTGATCCCACCCCTCCCTTGAAGAGTTCAACCAAAGTAGTCGATCCCACTCCTCATTCAAAGAGTGAGGATGTCGCTCAGGTCTACCTCGTTAATGTTGATTCACTCAAAAAAGGGGGAACTCTACCCATCCCAATGGCACCCCCTTCAAGTGATCAGATGACTTCTATTAATTGGAATCATTTGAAAGAACCTCATATTCCTTCTTACGTGCCTTTCCAAATCACCGTTCAGGTTTGTGATAGGAATATTCCTAACACTATAATAGATGAAGGTGCTTCTGTTATCATCCTATCCGTGAATTCTTGGAAATATTTTGGTTCCCCATAGTTTGCACATGTGACTCGGAATCTGTTGACCTTTGACAAAAGAGTTCCCATAGAGGTCGTCGACATGTATTTCTTCCAGAGTGTTTTTCTTCCATCTAGTGAAGATCTCCTGGAAGCCATGGCTGACGTTTGTCCCTTGACATGTATTCATTCCATAGAATTTTCCTCTTGGAATCCATGATCAAGTAGAGGTCTTGAGCATAGTTTTTCCTCTTTGTGGAAATCTTGTTAAAAAACGAAACAAAGGCCTTGAGAAAATTTTTTCTTCTCTGTGGCAAGCTCATTAAAAAATGAAACAAAGGTCTTGCCCATAGTTCTTTTCATGTGTCAAGCTCGTTAAAAAATGGAACATTCACCTCTCTCGTTGAGTTGAGTCTTTCGCTATATCTCGTAGGTGTTAAGTCGAGTCTTTCTCTATATTGCATAGATTTTAAGTCGAGTATTTTGTTATATCTCATAGAAGAATCTGCATTTCATCCATTCTTATGCTTTTTCTCCATCTAGAATAGAAATTGGTGACAACCTCAAAGTTGGTGAATGAAACGAATCTTGGGGGGGCATATCTCCAGCCTTTAATTATCATTTTGGACTTAAGATTATAGCCTTTCAAGCTAGGGGAAGAGTGCCAACCATCCATGGGTATCCCTCAAAACCTTTGGAAATTACGATGGGAAATTACAAGCATAGTTTAATTTTGTTTCAAGATTGTGTAAAAATGAAATCAATTTTTAGCTTAGTCTTTGTTCTTTCTCATGCTTGTAAGAACATGAAAATGTGACCGAGTATAATTTTATTAGTTTTTCGGACTCGTAAAGGTTATACAAAAAAGGAACCCCCTGGAGTTTCTTTTAATTTCTTTTCAAACTCTCTAAACATGAAAATATTGCAAAGTGATATTGATTTCTTTCACACTTGTTAAAAGGTTCAAAAGGGTGTCTTCTGAGTAATATTTTATCTCTTTTTTGGACCTCGAAGACTAAAAATTATGAAAAAGGAAAACCTTGGAGTCACCTTTAAGTTATTTTCGGACTCTCTAAACATGAAAAACCACTGATTTTTCCATCTCTGGACTCACTAAACTACACATTGAAGGACCCATATGGGACCGAAACCCTCCTTCTTTAGGTTCATTAAAAATATGACGAGGGACTCATCCGAAGGATGTGCTATATTGAACATCTCTTATCTTCCTCAAGCTTGTTAAAAAATAAAGGGGTACTCATCTATCTGGTTGGGGGAAAATTGAAGGAAGTGGGTCAAGCTTTTGGGAATCCTTTATGGAAGCTATTCTCTCCCTTGAACATGGCACCTGATTGCATCTCATCTTATAGTTGGGTAATTTGTTTGTCTCTAATTCATACCAATCCCATGTGCCACCATAATGTTTCGTCCAATCGAAAAGTGATATTATTACTGTCACATTACATTATTGGTACTCATTGTGTCAATTTTTCCAAGTCAGTTGCCGTGCCTCATTATGTTCAAGGGAAGTTTCACTTCAAACTATACATCTATAGTATTTTAATTTTCCATTTATTGTTTCACTTCATACTCATTTGATTCACTATATTACATCACTTTCCTATGTCAGTTTCGTTTTGATGATGGGGGATACATCAAGTCCCTCCTTTGACGATTCTTTTCCTATCGACTTCAACACATCGTTTGGGAAATAGAATTAGAAACCAGTTAGTACCTTGGGACTTGCATGCCTCAATGGTAGGCCTCCTCGCTTACAACAATAGGTTTACATCATTGACCTATTATCGGATGATTCCATGAATGTTTGAGCTCAACTCATTTATTCACAGTCACTGGAATGTAGTAGGGTACCTTGGGAGTCATTGACATCATTGGTGATTTCCATCGCACTTGTTAACAATTTACCTCAATGATCTTTAATCAAGTGGTTTCTACCATGTTCGACATCAAATCATCCATTCACATGGCTATATTCGTACCACATCGGGATTGGGACAAAGATGTTGGGTTTAGTGTTCACTCTATTATCTTCTTTTTCTAGGCTGTGAAGGATATCATTTGAGCATGCTGATATATATACTATCACATAGATCCACATTGTATTGGTATATGGCTATGTTTTATCATCGCGTAGTTACAATGTGTATTTTTTGTGGCTACGATAATTTCATGTCATGGAGGTATGGATCCACATTTGTATCTTTGGTGGCCATATCCTTGGTCAATATTTTTCATGGATCCGCAGTGTATTGGTCGATGGCCATTCTTTGCGTCATATCGTATCCTGAGCATAGGTATGCTTGCCTCGGAAATGGAACATATATTAATATTTTTTTATGGTTGTTTGTAACTTCTACCAGGTTCTCCAACTGCACGTGAAGAATTGTAAAGTGTTTCAGCCATCAATTTTTCTTCTTACCTCACACTTTAGAGGGAAATATGTCACACAAAAAAATGCCACACTTAAGTACCTCATCCTAAGTGTCGCAAGTGTCATAAACGTGTCACATACACTAACACCATCAAAGAACATTTGTCACAATATCTAGTCAATGTGGAGGAGAAATATATTATATGAAGGTCAAAATACTATGTGCACATGAATTATTTATTAATATTCATAAAAAGGAAATTAATTTAGTGTGAGAATCCACCTCACATTTGGTTTCCTATTTTCAAGGAGAGGTTTAGAATCTCATGGATGGTTGAGATATTTTTTCAAACCAAAATCCTAATTTGGTGGATCTTGAGAGATATTTCCTCCTTAAAATCCTTGAGAGATATTTTCTCCCTAAAATCCTTGAAGAGATATGTTATCCCAAAAAATCTTGGATATCCCTTTTTAGTGGATCTTATGAGTGAGATTCTCTATGGTGGTTAAGCCTCAAAATCCTATATAATGAGGACTTTCCATGGAGAACGGGGGGAAGATTTTGAATATAAAACTTATGATCTTGGGAGCATCGTGCAAGGGATGGATGAGGAAGACTTGGAGAAAATGTTGCAACATCATCCATGATTGTAAGTATCTCCTTAAAGTTCTCATAAATATACTTTGCCTATTCCCTTCTAGTTTGTGTATCTTTACATATGCTTGTCTATTATAAATTAATTTGTTTAATATAATATGGTAGAGTAGGATTTTTATTGTCTCTCTTTGATGTCCATGGTTTTGCAGTTATCAAGCCCTATGAAATAGTCTAGATATCAAGCTCCTATTTGAGAGGCAAGGAAAAACACTGGAAACAGGTACGATCAAATTTTCCTCCTCTCTTTTTAGTTAGTTAAACAAATATCAAAGGGATTTTAGTGTCCATTTGTATCTTTTTGTATTGGTATTAGGGGTCTAGAATCTAAGGGGTATTCACGTTTCCACAAGGGAATTTTCCTATAAAACATACACCATTGGATGACTATGCCAAGGAAGAGATATTCATGTCAACCAAAAATGTTGCATGTCCTATGACATCAAGCCCTTCAAAGATGAGGTACTTTGTGATGTTTTTCCCCTTGAGTTTTGTGATTTTATTTTGGGCCAAACTTATTTATGGAAACATCATGTTGTATATGAGTCTAGGCCTCATCATGTTATTATTACTTTGGAAAATAAATTGTACAAGATACCTGAGGTAGTCCCACCTACTATCATTTCCTTGATATCTACCAAGAAATGCAGGAAGATCATCTCTCAGACCGAGAAGTTTGTCTTCGTGATTCTATCTCAAAGTGAGTGGAAGGTTGCATCCATATCCATGGCCTTTGTGGACGAACTCTCCATGCAGTAGAAGCAAGTTGATAAGGTCATCGAGGAATACAAAGACATCTTCTCCTCACCCACTAGGGTACCTCTATACTTTCAGGTCAAGCATTCAATCGATCCGACCCCATGATGCACTGCTACCCCATGGGACAATATATTTAGACTCTCTATTTGAAAATGAGGAGATCAAGCATCGGATACAATAACTTCTCCAAAAGGGGCACATCCGACCCAACTCATCAATGTGTGGATGCCCAATTGTGCTTGTGTATAAGAAAGACAAGACCTGGAGACTCTACATCAATTACCAGGACCTAAAGAAAATATAAGTTAGGAACTGGTACTCGATTCCTCAAATCGATGATCTCCTTGACCATATCAAGGGTGAAAAATAATTCAGTAATATTGATATGAAGTATGGCTACCATGAGGTCCCAATAGAGAAGACAAATGTATGGAAAATTGCCTTCAAGTCCAAATAATGTCTTTTTGAATGGTTGGTCATGCCCGTTGGTTTGAAAAATGCCCCAACAAATTTCATGTGGATGATGGACGATATCTTGCGGCCTTTCACCAATTATTTTGTGGTAGTATATCTGGATGACATCCTCATCTACAACAAGAATTGGGTCGAACACTTGCAACATATTCAGGAGGTTTTGCGCACTCTGCAATAGAAAAAGCTACATTAAAATTTGAAAAAATTCTCCTTCAACATTGACATGGTCCAGTACTTAGGCTACATTGTTGATGACCATGGGGTGCATGTGGATCTGACCAAGATCCAGGTCATTAGTGAGTGGCTAGCCCCAACCACACTCACTGAGCTTCAGATGTTTTTAGGCCTTGCCAATTTCTATTACAGGTTCATGTTGGGATTATCCCATATTGCATGGGCCCTCAACCATGTAACCAAGGGTGGTGGTAAGGAACAATTTGTGTGGGGCCTGTCACAAAAAAAAAGAGTTCGATTATTTGAAGCAACACTTGTGCTTAGCCCCAATGCTTTCATTACCCGACCTACAACAACCCTTTGAGATTGAGACAAATGATTCACACTATGTTTTGGGCATAGTTCTCACTCAACACGGACACCCTGTGGACTATTGTGGTGATACACTATCAGATGTCATTTGTAAGTACCCTACTTACGACAAATAAATGTACTCCATTTTGCAATCCTTCCACTAGTGGAGTCATTACATTCTCGAGAAGGAGATAGTCATCCACACAAATCATAAGTCATTGTAGTTCATGAAAACTCAGGGAAATTTGGAGAATGACCACCATCATAAGTGGTCCACATACTTGCAGCAGTTTCATATCAACATCAAGTATAATATAGGAAGCACCAACCATATCGTTGATTGTCTCAACCGCCCTCTAGTTGCAACACTTATCACGGTGCTAAACTGTTGCAACCATGAGACCTTTGTATGGCCCCAACTCTATGAGAGAGATCCTAACTTCACTTCCACCTACCAGATGTTGGGTGAAAACATAACTATCATTGATTTCCATATTCATGATGGGTTGTTGTTCCATATGGGCCATGTCTACATTCCATCAAGCGAGCTAGCGAATCTGATTTGGGAAGCCCACTACACTTGGGTGGGAGGAAACTTCGGAATAGAAAAGGCAATGATCATGCTGCATCAACATTTCTATAGGCTGAAACTTCCAAAGGATGTAATAATTTATATCAGGTCTTGCATTTCCTACACCATTTCCAAACCTACCTTTAAGAAACAAGGAATGTACACCCCTATGCCTACTCCTAAAAGGCCTTAGGAATCCATATCGATGGACTACATGTCGGTCCTTCCATTAACCAAGCAGGAAAATGACTGTGTTTTTGTGGTGGTTGATCATTTTTATAAAATGGCGATTATGTTCTCCTACAAGAAGAGCATCACAACAGATTCCATTTACAAGATCTTATTCGAACAAGTGTGGGTACATTTTGGGATACCACAAAACATTGTCTCAAATCAAGACATTTGGTTCCTCAACACATTCTAGTCGAGCCTCTGATAATTGATAGACACTAAGCTCAAGAAATCCATGACCTTCCACCCCTAGACGGATGGCCAAACCTAGGTCGTAAAACAAATGATCTTGCATATCCTGTGCATGTACAATTCCAAGCATCCCCACACATGGGATGAGAGACTTCCCTATGTTCAACATAGCTACAATAGATACATACTTATCTTAACTGACCACAATCCCTTTCAGATGGGGTTGGGATTTCAACCATTGGGTCCCATGGATGTTGCACTACCCCTTGTGGACACCCAGGAAGACTCGTCCCATGCTCAAACTGAAGCCGACAAAGCTAGCCGATTCATTGAGAAGATCAAACACATCCACCAAAAGGTTCAGGATATTTTACAAAGTACAATGCCAAGTACAAGCAAATCCATGATAAACATCGGGTGCCACACAAGTTTCAAGTGGGAGATAAATTTTGGTTGCACTTACAGAAAGAATGCCTTACAGGACCCGATCAAAATATTTGTCCACTCTATTATGGACCCGTTGACAAAACATTGGTCATCTTTATTTTCTCTCTTGGATTAATAAAAAAATTGATATCAGAAGATAATTTGTTTTGAAATATTATAAGCTCCTAGTGTATCCCCCAACCTCAACTTCATCACACATTTTTCATATTGGAAATATGATTTTGTATGCTCAAGATATCCAGTTTTAAAGTTTAAAGAAGAAAAAGGCACCTCCTTCATTTGGAATAAAGCTAATCTTTTAGAAGCACTTTTAAATGTTTTTCGGGCTCAAGATCCTTGAAAATATTTTTGTGTTGGGTTCGAAACCCATAAACATATTCAGGGTATTTCTCATGGGCACATGCCATTTTCCTCTCTTCTATCACCCCTCATATCCCATACTTATTTTTTTTTGAGTTATGGC
>JZKD02S1618317.1:1094225-1144440 GCA_000966675.3 Picea glauca
TCCCCCTCCCTAACTAACATTTCCCCCTATCTTATTCACCCTCCCACACTTAATACATTTGACATCTAAAAATTACTTACCATTATTTTAATCTTTCACTTTTAAACTTTATACATTATTTTAATCAATCACCTTTAATCGTATGCCATATGCCAAACATTCCTAGGATGACATGGAAACCTGCATGAGCATATGAATAAATTTCATGTGGAATACAATAAGAGTCTTACATGTGGAAACTAATTAGTGTAGAGCAAGAAATTAATCCAAAGGCCCAGATTTGTCCACGAATTTTGATCAATGGTGGCCGAGTCACGATCTTGCAAAGGCCATAACTTGAGCTCCGAGTGTCAGAATCACGCAAAATTTATAACATTGGAAATTTATTTCAATGTATAAGATGATGTTATAGATTTCAAAAGCTGAAGGTTGCTACATTTTCCCCAGAAATAAAAATATCAGTCAACTACAGTTTTAATGGGCATGCGTGACAACTCAACTTCATGAGCTCGTATCTTGAGATTTGAGCAATGGATTCGCACAAAATTTATATAGTTGGAAAGTTGATACGATGAAGAGAACATAATAATTGGTTAAAATGGTTAAAATTTTGGTTTTCACTTCCATAAAATCAAATTACAGTCGTCCTATTTTAATGGGAAATTAAATAAATTGTGAAAATAAAAGTTTATTTAAAAACTTTCATTAAAAAAGGAAAGAAACAATTGAGACGATTCCTGTAACCATCAATGAATACAATAAAAGGAAAACAAAAAGCAAGTGAAGAATGGATATTAGGAGAAACCATCATAGTAAGTTGACAGTGATCATATCTTTCTTTCTTTATCAGTTCCTTCATCCATTTGTTCCACCTCTTTCACTAGAAAGGTCTAACCGAAGACTCATAACTTGTCGTTTTCTTCTTTCCAGGTCTTCTTGTTCTAAGTTTTCCCATATTCATCCTTCTACGAGATTATTTATTGTATTTATTTGATTTATGGTCCATGGGAGCCCTAATCCCAATCTTTAAGAAAAACACATTTTAAATTTCGAAGAATATGTAACAAACTATATATTTTTTGGAAATTTCAAGAGAGATGCTTCAGGAACAATATCAATTGTACTTTGTAGCCCTGATTTCAAAACATAAATTATTTGAGGTTGATATATCATTATATTTATTTGAGCTTCCCATGTGTCCACTCTGTTAAATTTCTCTTATGCATGCAAACCATCTTCTTTTTATTTTTATGTGATAAAAAATCTTGAGTTAAACTATGATGGATGTGAGGAAATTTTGTGTATGTTTGTTAAATGTATAAAATGTGTGATTCTTGCTCCTTTCTCAAGAACATTCTTTAAAAAAAAAAACATTTTCTTTCTGGTTGTTTTATATTTCTTTGATTACCACGACAAACTTCTACAAAGTCCCATATTCCGAAGACCCAAATTACCAAGAAAATCTAAAGTAAAAGAGGAGTACCACCTCTATAAAAATGTAGGGGGATTTAGATCCTCGTGAGATTTTTGTTTCAGTCCTAATGAATTCAAGAGTCAACATTTTTTTCGACCATACTGGGGAACGATTTGTTTTCAAGAGATATAATACCTTTTAGATTAGATATTATTGGAAGACTAGAAGCATTATGGTTTCAGTTGGAGAGAAAATTTAAATATTGACTGAAGATGAATTGGGTTTTGGAAAACCTTGTTCAAAGAGAATTGAATTTCCTTGAAGGTTTATTGTTGAAATTCTAGTCACAAATCAATTGTGACAACATTTATGGCACCAAAAAACCACCAAATATTTGGGAGGATGATATCCCTAACAACTCCATCCTCAAAACTAAATATATTAAAGAAATGTGCCCTAGTGACTTCACTGAAAAGATCTCTGAATTTCAAGAAGACATATATGAAGAATCCTCCAAGGAATTTTTCTCATAATATCAAGAGATTTCACATCCTCCATCAACATAAGTTGTTCAAGGAATAGTGAAAGGAAAAGGTATCCAAAGAAATAAAAGGTTGCACATAAGCCCACTCAGTTTGCAAGGAAAGGTTCACCCATTGCCAGATATTCCCATGGACAAATTTCCAATATTTTGCGGGAATGTTTCAAAAGTTGCAAATAAAAATTTGATTAAATTTGATAGTTCTTGTGAAATTTTTAATGTGGCTCAAATTGATGTTGCATGTTGGTTATTTATCTTGACTTTAAAGGAATATGCTAGTGAATGATTTTATTCATTGTTTCCTGAAACCATCACTAGTTGGGATGTACTAGAAAACTTGTTTGTCAAAAGATATTTATCAAGAAAAGATCCATATTCTCTTTTGTTGAAGTTGGTTGAAATCAATATGAAAAAAGAGGAAATAGCTAAATATTTCTCTTTCATATTTATGAGGGTTCTTCATGAGATTCCTCAAGAAATGTTTCCAAACAATGTCATTATTTTAAACTGTTACGAAGAAAAACACAACTGGAAAGAATTAATGCAGTGAGATAAACTCATTGAAAGATTTTTTCTTGAGACTGGTGCCAACATATTAGACGCCCCAAAATTTATCCAAGACAATGGGTGAATGAATTTAGAAGAAAACTTTGAGGGAAGATTTTTTTATTTTTTTTTTACCAGATCTTGATCTTGAAACATAAAATGAAAACACTAAATTTTCAATACAATAAGAACACCATCCTCTGTATCATTCATGGGAGGTAAATTTCAACCTCTCATGTTCTCAATTTGAAAATGATGATTATAGCGAAATCAAGGATGAACATGAGGCAGTTTGAAAATATTGTAGCAGAGTCTCAAATAATACAACCAAGGTAAAACAAGCCACAACCACAATGTTTACATCAAAAGGATAGAAATCATCACTTTACATTAGATTTGTATTATGTTGATTGTTTTCCTGAAGCAGAGTTTCCTGAAGAAAGAATTTTCCAAGAATAAAAGGAAAGACATTTAAAGCAAGAGGAATCATGGATGATACATTTATTTCTGAAGATCATGAAGTTATTGATGAAAAACAAATAAGGCCTTACAGTTCCCCACAGAATTTCACCAACACTTCACCATTGTAACCTCACCATAGAGACATGATCATTGTACAAAGGAAGAATTCCTTCAAGGAATTGATGTTGAATAATAAATATTAGATGTGGTTGATGATAGGGAAAAAGATGAAATTATTCTCAAATTGGAAACTCCTTATCCAATCAAAGAACACGATATTCTTGAGAAAATAAAAGTTGATTTAATTGAATCATGCTTCCAAAGCATTGTTGGCCAAGCAATACAATCAGATTTCAAGCACATCTTGTTCAGTCTCATCACAATATACTTTGGGCATGTTTTTGCTCATTTGGTAGCATCCTCAACATATTTCCCAATTCAGGAGCTCATTATACAAGTCGGTTGGATGCTTGAATGACTCCATTGGAAATCTTCCTACATCTAACGTGCCCTGTTCTTTCAAGTATGTTAGGTTAGGTAGAGCATATATGTACATATTTTTATTCAATGTTTCAAAATAAGGCAGTCAAACTCGAAGGTAACTCGGAGAAAGAAGAAGAATTACACAAATTTATTTTGAAGATGACTCCATAACCCAATGGAAAAGGTAACTTGTCATGAGATTCTGGTGTTCTTAGCAACCCACAAGGGGTAACTCTCCCGTAGTTGGAGCTGGTTTTTGACCAAACTTTGGTCATATTTATTTTCCCTCTCTTAGATTAATAAAAAAAATCATATCAGAAGATTAAATTTTTTGAAATATTATAAGTTCTTTGTGTATCCCCAGACCTCATCTTCGTCACGCATTTTTCGGATCAGAAATATGAGTTCATATACTCAAGATATCCAGGTTTAAAGTTTAAAGCGAAAAAATGCGCCTTTTTCATGTGGAATAAAGATAATCTTTTGGAATAACTTTTAAATCTTTTTCGAGCTCAATACCCTTGAAAATATTCTTATTCTATGTTCAAAACCCATAAAAGTATTCAAGGTATTTGTTGTGGACACATGTCATTTTCCTCTCTTCGCTCACCCCCCATATCCCATACTCAATTTTTATTTGAGTTGTGGAGGTCGACCAGACTCTCCATAACTCCCTCACCTCTCATCTTCATCCCCCTCATGTCCATCCCCAATAAAATCACCTCACCCCCTCATTTTCCTCACTCCCCAACCCTTCCCTGCTCCCCACATTTTCTGTCCCCTCACTTATTCTCCCTACAAAATTCCCCTCCTAAAATTCCCCACCTTTCACCCTTACGAAATCACATATTTACACTTAATGGTGGATTGGCGGACCCTCTATACTCTCATACCCCATCACCTTCCCATCCTACCAACCCAATACTCTGACGCCTAGAAACACTCCCCCCTCACCTCAAGCTACGTCATCCACCTCAACTTCACCATATACACTTCTCCCCCTCCATAACTACCCTTTCCCCCTCTCTCATTCACCCTCCCACACTTAATACATTTGACATCTAAATATTACTTACCATTATTTTAATCTTTCACTCTTAAACTTTATATATTATTTTAATCAATCACCTTTAATCTTATGCCATATGCCAAAAATTCCTAGGATGGAATGGAAACATGATTAATCCTATGAATAAGTTCCATATGACATCCAATAAGACTCTTACATGTGGTAACTAATTAGTGGAGAGCACAAAATTAATCCAAGTGCCCATATTTGTCCACAAATTTTGATCAATGGTAGCTGAGTCACGATCTTGCAGAGGCAATAACTTCATCTCCGAGTGTCGAAATCACACAAAATTGATACCATTGGAAAGTTATTTCAACGTAGAATATGATGATATATGTTTAAAATGCTTAAGGTTGCTATATTTTCCAAATAAATTAAAATATCAGTCAGCTGCATTTTTAATGGGCATGCATGACAGCTCAACTTCACGAGCTCATATCTTGAGATCCGAGCGATGTATTTGCACAAAATTTATATAGTTGGAAAGATGAGATGACGCAAAGAATATCGGAAGTGGTTTACATGGTTAACAATTTGGTTTTCACTTCCATAAAATTAAATTACAATCTTCCTATTTTAATGGGAAATTAATTAAAATGTGAAAATAAAAGTTTATTTAAAATTTTTTATTAAAAAGGGAAAGAAACAGTTGAGACGATTCATGTAACCATCAATGAAGACAATAAAAAGAAAAAAACAAGAAAGTGAAGAATATATATTAGGAGAAACCATCATAGTAAATTCACACTAATCATATCTTTCTTTCTTTATCAGTTCCTTCATCCAGTTATTCCACCTCTTTCACTAGAAATGTCTAACCGAAGACTGATAACTTCTCGTTTTCTTCTTTCTAGATCTTGTTGTTCTACTTTTTCACATACTCATCCTTCTAAAATATTATTTCTTGTATTTATTTTCTTTATGGTTCTTGGGATCCCCAATCCCAATCTTTAAGACAAACACATTTTAAATTTCGAAGAATATGTAACAAACTATATATTTTTTTGAAATTTCAAGGGAGATACTCTGGGAACAATCTCGACTATACTTTGTAACCTTGATTTCAATATATAAAGTATTTGAGTTTGATCTATCATTATATTTATTTGAGTTTTCCATGTTTTCACTCTGTTAAAGTTTTCTTATGCATGCAAACAATCTTCTTTTTATTTTTATGTGATCATAAATCTTTAGTTAAACTATGACGGATGAGAAGAAATTTTGTCCCTGTTTGTTAAACATATAAAATGTGTTATTCTTGGTCCTTTCTCATTAACCTTTTTTAAACAAAACAAATTTTTTTATTTCTTGTTGTTTTATGTTTCTTTGATTACCACGGCGAACTTCTACAAAGTCCCATATTCCGAAGACCCAAATTCCAAAGAAAATATGAAGTAAAAGAGGAGTACCACCTTTATAAAAATGCAGGGGGGATTTAGATCCTCGTGAGGTTGTCATTTCGGTCGTAACGAATTTAAGCATCAACATGACTTTATACCATCACTATGGTTGTTAGTGGTAATGCTTTTGAGCTCAACATTTCCCCATTCCTTGGCTTGCACCCAATGTTTAATCTGGACCTCCTTCATCCATATTTTCCACCATTGGCAACTCAAAGGTAGAATAACAATTGACACCAACCTAACTCAACTCTCAATACATGGAACATGAATCCACTAATAAAATCATGGACACAAAGTCAAAAGGCACTCGCTAGCAGAAGTTTCATCTTTATCGTGTTGTCAAAGCAGGGAAGATCTTGCACCAAGGAAAGTGGTTCTTTGTAAGCCAAATTCAACAGAAATTTCCTCATTCGATGGGAGAACTCAACGCAATGGAGATTGTTTCTTCCTAAGGCGGTAGGATTGATCCAAGTCGATATCGCTGGCCACCCACGTATTCCAACTGAATCACATACATATGTCATCTTGGCAGTTTCAGTTTCCATCTTGACATTTTTTTTTCTATCTTTTCGTGTCCTAAAATTTCGGGGCCTTTTTGAGGCCCTAAACAAACATTTTTGGGCCCACCATAGGCACACTATATAAAAAGTTAGAGTGTGATGGAATAATTTTTATTCCTCGGATAGACCTTCCAAACAAGTTATTGTGCAACTAAAATGAAGATCATATGGAAAATTTACGACCCCAGGATGTTGATGTATGAACTTACCCCAATAGGCCCCACATGAATTTTTTCACTTCATCTCCTAGGGTTGGGTTTTTAGATATCTAGGATTTTTTCATTCATGTTTGATGTAAAAAAGGCCTTTTGAGCCTCATTGTACTCATCTTCTTGCGAATGAGAGAAATCGTCACATCTCTTCTTAGATATAACCCACCACCATTCTAGCAAGATTGTTTCAATCTCCATTTTACAATTTCAACATATTTCTTTATTGAATAGAAGCCAAGTTTTAATGTATCCTTTTTATTATTCATTGTATATTTGTGTTAATAATATAGATCTGTATTCATTTCATTCTGCGCATAAAATGTGGATCATCGACCCATCAACCATGATCTTCATGAATATAGAGGATTCAATTAATAGTTTCCAACTATAATTTGAAATAAAATGTATAATTTCATTGAATTCATAAACCAAATAGAATTTATAACATTCTCACAGAAGAATCCAAAGAATTTAGATGGTATAGTTTTATGAAAATCATAAACCAAATAATATATAACGAAGGTTTATGAGAATCTAGAATTTGATTGCTACAAATTTTATTGATTCATAATACAACATAATATAAAAACAATTTCTTTCAAGATACATAGTATTTTATTGGTATATTTCAACAATTTCATATACCAATTAGAAGTATAAAACATTGAGCCATTGTAGACATCTATACAAGGCATTCAACTAGTTTAATTTAATCGAATTTATAAATCAATCGGAATGTTAAAAAAATTTCACACAAGAAACCAAAGGACTTAGATGATCTTCAACAAATTTCATTTTGAAATCATAATGGTTTTTTATCAATACACATTAAAAAGTAATGGAGAAATCATGTTGAATCATGAAAATATATACAAGGGAAGAATTACATTTGTATTTAATGATAATAACCAAGCTCATAAATAAAAATTATACAAAGTCCAAAGGCCATGCATTTTTATAATTATAATTATAATTATAATATAATATAATTTATTATTATTTATTATTATTATTATTGTTATTATTATTATTATTATTTATGTCTGGTAGAATCGACAACTAGTTGGGCACGTACTCACGTTACACAAGGTCATGTTATCCAACTTCTACCACTATAACCTCCATATGTTCCCATGATTCCCCATACGCGGCACACATGATAAATCGGGGGGAGTTGAACTCGAAAAATCATGGAACTTCATATCATGATACTTGTCGATTGAGTCCCGCCCGGGGAATAATATAATTTAAAATTAAAATAATATTTTTTGTAATTAAAATTGAAAATATAGGAACTCAACATATTTACGTACCTCTTTGTTACCAAAAGTTTTGTTGAGGAAAATGGAACTTTGAATCTCATTCTCCATGTTGCATCAAATTTCCATGGTAATTCAACTTTCGTCAATTTGTTGATTAGATATCATCAACCATTTGACCACCCTACCAACTCCAATGGGTACTCTTCTTCCCCAAGGACCCCCGAGTTGCAATGGGTTTGTATAGAAGGTAACAATATAGAAAATAAGATAAGATTGAAACTGCTAATCTTGATAGGAAATCCCCAGTTCACAACACTCTTCAATAGACCAAATTGTTTAACAATCACCAATAAAAATTTAATTATGGCATCCATCTAGAATTAGGTTGAAAAAAGTGTTTTTCCTCTAGGTCAAGAATTCCTTTATAGGTACTGTGGCTTAAGAAACTTTTCCTTATCATGCAAAAAAATAATTTACTAAATTACTAATCACATATTATTGATCGACCCATGTGTCACTCACATGCACTAGCACACAACTAACTGTTTATTTAAAAATATAAAATATGATTTATCCTCACCCAACTCTCACATTTCCTATTTTGACTCTTAACTTTTCCCTTCATCTCCTCCTCATTTCCTATTTGATTTGGTGCACATGTAGTTACTTTTTTAGTTATTTATTAACTCTCTTTAACTTTTCCCAACACACTTTTCATTTTCGACATGTCTAGTTGAATTTGAATTCCTTGTTCCCCTTTCTTCTCCTTCATTTATCGGTGCCCAAGTAATTATCTTGTATTTAATTAAAATTAATTTATTTTAATTTCATGCACATTCAAACATGTATTTATTTTCTGATGTATTTTTAATTAACAAATTCATTTTTTTATGTTCCAACAATATATATTCTTCGTCATACTACTATTCATTTAATTAACTTTTCCTTTATATTAAAGAGAATGGAATATATAATTGTTCTTCTCATTTAAAAAAAAAATAATGTAATCATGTTTTATAAGTTTAATCAACCTTATTTCAATGTATACTTTTCAACTTATAATTTATACTAACAGTTTCATGCTTCTATGTGTTTTTCAAGAGTAAACTTTCATTAAGTACTGAGGGTGCATGTTTACACATTCCCTTCAATCATCCAACTTTCTTGGTGGGGGAAATGGTTTAACTATTGAGACCTTGTTAAATCAACTTATGTCACCATTGTTGAGATACTAATGGTGAATGGGAAATACGGATGTCACCTTATTGAATGTCTCTCAACTAAACCTTATGAGTGACTGAATCTATTCCCTACCCTCATGGAAACAACTAACCTCTAAGTAAAAGCGTCACTATATTTTCAACCCAGGTCTTTGAAAAATAATTCTAGTAGGTGGAAACAAAAATGTGTTCCTCCTCTCCTGATGGAACCCTATGTACTTCCATAGAACCCCATTACCCATATTTGGATTTATCAATAAGCATGTTTGTTGTGCCTACACACACTACAATCAACAAATCAAATTATTCCATAATCAAAATAAAAACATAAAATTAACCATATAACATACTAGAATATCCTAAATTAATCCAAAGTGAAATATAATGTAAATGCAATCCCATTTTAATATACACCTCTGGCTTTCCTATCACGCTAGGAAAACCATCAGTAGTCTTTGCAAGTTAATGCATCCAACATTTTCATTTCAAAGTGTCATAGTCATATGAATTGACAATACTAGTTACATCGTATCAATTTATATTTAATCCATCCATGTTACCAATAAATATTTAAATGTTTTAAAGTTTCCATTAATTGAGAACCTGGTAGTTAATTCGAAATAAATCACTTATTGAATAAAATCGAAACTGAGTTATCAACCTAAACATTACAACATAAGCATAAATAAGGAAACCAAAATCTCATCCACAATACACAAATATATTCTTCCCATCAACGAAGCTTATCATTCAAATAACTTCAAATCTTACAAGGGCTCCCATACAAAGGGAAATGACCCACAAAGCAATACAAAAAACTATAGACAACACATGCAAGCCTAACAACTCCTCCTTGGTACTAAAATATTGTACACTCAAGTCTCAAAACTTGTACACTCATGTTGCCATTGATACCCACATACATATGTTCTTTTCCTCATGGAGACCCTCAAACAAATGCATTTCTCTCCATTGAAAAGTGTATATAGATCTATAACGAATGTGATGTATTTGATCTACCTGATTTTATTACAACTCCCTCTATTCTCCCTTATCCCCAACCTGTACTGTTCTCTAGATGGAAGTATTTCTCAACCTATCTGAGATATCCTTTAATCACAATCCTTTCTGATCTAGCCCTCTCTGTATCAAAACCCGTGTGGAATTATCCTCAAGAAAACAATGCGATTTGCTCACTCATACAATGTATCATGTGTAAGAAAAAGGTCTTTCTTTTCTTATACACTCTTGAATGACTCTACACCAGCAAAAGTCCTTCTTTGCTATATATGTGTGAAAGTGTCTTCTCCTTTACACTAACCTTGCTTTTATAATATTGATTTATGAACTAACCATAATATCCAAAGTCATTGATGGTTGAGATTACTTCTCACCTCACTTCTTATCAATGGATAATATTTAATTAAATAAACCTAATCAAATCATTTCCTTAAATAAAACTCAACTCACTAATAAAATTACTTTACTTTAATTAAAGTAAAGTCTCAAGGTAGAATTATTTGGACAATTTCCACATGCTAGACACAAGCCAATGTGGAAGTAATTGTCTGATGCTACATACATCAACAAAATGAACTCATTCAAAAACATCACCTTAATCCAATTAGATAATTAAAATTTTTGAGTTTCTCAGTATAGTGAAACTCAAAAAACCAAGTCATTTTTAAACAAATTTTTTCAAATAATAATATCCATTCTATCAAAAAAATGGAAACAAATGGGACACTACATACACTCCCTCTTCTGGAAACTTCATGCCAAATTTCTAGAATAAATATGGAAACTATTGATGCATTTTAGTTGCATCCTCCCGACTATAGCTATCCCACTAGACATTTAACTCATATACCAAGCTACATTGATGTTATCTAGTGCATTGGTCCAAAATTAATATGGTTTCTTCCATTAGGTCCCCCTTGTCTAAAATTTGTATATGAATTAATTCAATAACATGATAATGGTTTGAAGTATATTGAAATAACACAAATACATGAAAAACATAATGTATTTGATCTAAAGATGATGAAAATGAAATACGATAAGAAATTGATCCATTTATTTCAATAATATCAAATGGTTCCACATATCATGGTGACTACTTATCTCCTCTACTAAAACTAATGAACTCTTTTGCAATCTCACCTGCAAATAATACTTTGTACCTAACTTTGCAACTCTTGTCAATTATATGTGCATTTTCATAACTCTTCTATATATCTTGTGGTTCTTTCAATCCTATATTAATAATGTTTATTTTATCTTCCATTACTTGTATTACCTTCAATCCAACCAAGACTCTGTCCTCTAGCCTATCCCAACTAAGAGGTTTCCTACATGGTCCATTGTACAAAATTAAAATGGTGCCATATTAATAAAACTTTGATAATTATTATTACCCACAGATTTAACAAGATCTAAAAATTCTTCCCAACAATTTTGTCGATCCATTACATACATTTGTAACATGTCTTCTAAAATCTGATTTAATCTTTTATTCTTTTTGTTAGTTCCATATGGTATGTTTTACATAAATTAAGTTTCATTCCCAAATCTTCTTGGAAACTTGTACAAAATATTCCCATAAATATTGATCCTTTGTCCAAAATTATCATCTTTTGAATTTTGTGCAGTCTAACTTTCATTGATGAACACTTTTTCAATCTTTGGTGCTTGATTAGTAGTATTGACTAGGATAAAATGTACACTTTTGGTCAAAGTATCTACTTCTACAAATATAGAATTCTGTCTCCTTGTCATCATAGGTAACCTGACTATAAAATCCATCGATATTATTTCCCATTTTGATTCTAGTATCACATGTGGCTACTGTTTCTGCCTTTATACACACCTGGAAATCGTGGAAGAAATATTCAATCCACTCGATGTGTCCTTGGGGTAAAGTTAGAGTTAAGGTGTTGTCACCTAATCCTGAACTCCTTCATCTAGGCCAACTCCTAGTGAAGCCAAAGGGGGTAGTCCCTAATAAAATAATCTAAGGTTTAAATTGAATCTAAGCAACTATTATTCTAGGATTATATTTGATTAACCAATATATGAAGTAAATCAACTTTAAGAACAAAGATCAATTAAACACCACAAGATACATAAACAATACTTGCATAAAAAGTATACTTGAGATAATATATGCAAGTAAAATAAATAAGTGATTCAAAATAAATGATTGAAAGTAAATTTCTTTGAAGAAAATGGCTTTGTGTAAATGTAAAAGTGAGACCAGTGCCTTAAAAGTATCGTGGGCAGTGTAGATCATGTATTTTATTGAATTTATTGATAGAAGGTTAATGAGGTAAATTTTATTTGGAGGAAAATTAAGTGTTTGAACTAATCTAGATTTGGCCTCTCCAGAGTATATCCCTTTAGCTCAAAGATTTGTTGAAAAGTTTCTAAAACTCAATGGTTTAACCAACAATCCCACTAGAGGTTTTAGACGTCCAACACTGAGGGGAAAAAGATCGAGGTATTTAGTGAAACTTCACACACTCCTCCTAGGAGGTTCTTAAAGCCAAGAAATAAGTCTCCTTTGAGATTTACCTATTAATCTATAACCACTGACCAACCCCGTGTGTATGAAACTTACTCCCAGAAGATCGAGAGAATCTCGCAACTAGAAGGGTCAACAACAACACTGGGAGCTGAGGGGAGTTGTTTATTTTAAACAAGAAATAAAATTTATGGAAGTAATTTTTTTCTAATTACTAGTCTTCACTGACTAGCCTCATGTGAGGAGTTGAGGAGATGGTTTATTGCCAACTTTGAAATTACATGAAAATAAAGTCTACTATAGCAATTAGTATTCTACTTTACAGAAGGGAAACTAACTAGATTGGGATTGATTTTAACCTTATTTGTTGATGTGAGATTGTTTGAAACTTATATCAAAAGGAAAACTGAAAGCAAGCTAGAAATACAAGTAGTCCAAAAACACAACACCAACCCCCCAGGGGGAAACAAAAAGTGAGGCCTCCTTTCACTCACTGATTTTATTATATCGATTACAATGGTATCTTAGAGACTTGGGATCATTACATGAATGGATAAAAATGAATTAAAATCTTTTAAAATATTTATATAAGTATGGGGTTCTTCAAGGGGTTCTTGAGGCTTCAAAACTTCCAAAATTGGGCAGCATTTCCCTTTTTCTTTTCGTCATACCTACAAAACAAACAAGTTAATTGGGGAAAATATTCCCAATAATTGATTGGAAGACCCTGCAAAAAAGTGTCAGTAAATGTACATAAATTTATGAAAAAAAAGGTTAAGTAAAACTAAACTAAAAATGGTAAAAAAGCTAAGCTAAACAAAAAAGAAAAAACCCTTCTCTTTTTTATATTACTTGTTGTCCCAAAACAAAAAGTAATATCACAAATATGCTTATATATTAATCTTAAAATATTTACAAATGAAATTATCTATAGACTTTAATTTTTTCCTTTAAAATTGAAACTAAGATAGCCATTAGCAAGCTAGATCAAATAGATATTTATTTTGCAAAAGGAGATCTAAACTACTTGCTTTTAAAAAATATAAAGTATTGAATGTATTCAAATTTTAAATCAGCAACCTTTACTTTATATGTACTTGAAATAAGTAACCAAAACATAAATTTTATAGAGTGACAAAGAGAGGAAAGAAATTCTTCAATCTTCTTGGAATCTTGGGAAATGTTGTCTTGTTGATGGATCAAAGAGAGAGTATGTGCTTTTATATCTTGAATAGAAAGAAATGTGCAAGAAATCCCAATCTCCTCTTCAAGTCTGAGAACCTAAAACACTTATAGATCTGTTGCCAACAAAAACTAGTAGAACGGTGCTACCTACACAAAATGCTTCATAAAGACATATAAACATTAAGCAAAATGGATATGTATTATAAAACATTAAGATTTACATAAACAATAATATTATTAAGCAAGATAGATTTTCTAATCTTATCCTACTTGGAGATAGCTCCACTAGAAGGCCACTTACCAACAATTGAAACAAGAAAAGAAAAATAACAAATTTTACCTCACAAAATAACACATGTCATAGATGCTCCACACATGAAATTGACACAGCAATGTAGCCTCCAAAGCCTTGTATTCCAATTCAAAACAATGATGATACAATACAAATGATATGCAGGCACTATTCCCAAGCTCCAACTAGTTTTCTGATGCAGGAGCATCTCTCCACATCATCCAGGCAGCCAACCAGCCACGTCAGCGCACGCATTCAAAGGCTGAAGAGAGGTGCAACCTCATTTTAAATTTGAAATGAATGTAATTTAGTGTCTAGACTGGTGAGCCAGGGAAGCTGTGCCTTTGAGCAGGCATTAGGTAGATCGTCTTTAATGCCAAGATCGACTGAGATCTAGATCTAGACGCTGGACTAGACAACCATTGAATGTAATTTATTAGAGTAGGTGAACCTGGAGGGAAGAGCCCGAAGAGCCCCTCAAGTAAAAGAGATTTTGATATCTCATTTTGAAAGTAAGTCAAGTTGTTGTAGATGATCAGAGTTGAGGAGAGCCAGAGAGAGCTCAGGAACACCATTGTAAATTCAGGCATTTGCCATTGTTAATATAATAGAGTAGTTTTTCCTGCATTTCCGTGTTGAATGGATGTCTATGTGTGTTCCATATATATGTTGTGAATGTATGGTTGTTGATGCATTCTGCAGGAGTGTGTTTGATTTCAGGGTGGAAGGTCTTTGAGGCTTCACACCAGGAGGGTGTGACAGGATGCTACGGGTTCTGAGAGTCGTGCACAGAGGATGCACTTTTGAACTCTGTGGGTTCAGAAAAAGGCGTGCTGAGGCACAGGACTGAAATCAACAACTCAGGAGGAAGACCTTTGAGGTTGTTGAATACCTCAGGAGGCAAGGCTGTGTAGCTGAAAACACAGTTGCAAACAGAACTTGACTGTAAGTTCTGTAGAGGCTCTTCCAAGTGGGCATTGAGCATAGGCACAAGGTGCAGAAGAAGAACTCTGTTGTGAGTTCAGAAGACAGAATCTTCGAGGAGTTCTGTGGAGCTCTCCTAGGTGGGAATTGAGCGTAAGCACGAGGTGCTGGAGGAAGAACTCTGCTGAGAGTTTAAAGGAGAAGCATAATCGCTGAGGATTCTGGAAGGATATGCCAGGTGGGAATTGAGCAGGTGCGTAGGAACATAGAGAGAAGGAAACTCTTCCAGGAGGGCATCGAGTCAGTGTGCAGGTAGGCACAGAAGAGAAGAGAACTCTCTTGAGTTCTGCCATTTGAAGGAAGAGTCCACTGAAGGATCTTCACTGGGTTGTTGAACACCCAGAGAGACTCAGCAAGAGGTTGCTTGAGAAAACAAAGAGCCAGGAAGGCATTTTAATCTCCATCTGTGGGAGGATAAAGGAAAAATCCCTTAGGGGTCTGAGTGGTTACAGAAGCTCAGAAGAGATAGCACCAACGTGTGCATGAGAAGACTCTGCAGGAGCACATATGTCAGAATCCTTTAAGGATTCAGAAGAAGTACAAGCCCAAGAGGGACAACACTTTTGGTGCACAGACTTGAGGCTGCAAGGAGTGCAGATGATGAAGAATCCTTGATGGGTTCAAGGTAAAAGCTCACGAGGATTTAGCATATTATACACGCAGCGAAGCTCAGATTCGAGAGTTCATCGGAGGAATAAGACACAGGCCGAGGACTTTTAAATCTTTGTAATTTCTTCCAAGGGAAGGAAGAAAGTGCACAAAAGCTCAGTAGGAGTAGCGACAGCGGTCAGATCGGTTGGGAGGAAGAGATATGGACCGTTGAGGATTTTACGTCCAGGAGAAGCTCAGGAGGAGCCTATAGCAGGAGGAGACTGATAGCCGTCGGATCTCACATAGAAATCCCATCAGCCGTTGGATCGGGAGAAGGCGCGCAGAGTTTAAGCGCAGGGAAAGAGAATAGAACTGAGCCATCAGATCTGGTGCAGGATCGTCGACAGTCGTCAGATCTGTAGAAGTTGCAAGGGAGTTAAGTCCTCGTAGACAGGATAAGAAATCCCGAAAAGGGGGGGAAGTCATCGAGTTATCGGCCATCGGGAAATCGGAGTTCCTAGGGTTGAATAAAACGGGGCTTCAAAAGTCTCGAAATCCCGAGATTTAATCGGGACCGTCCATCTGTAAGGGATGCGTGGAGGAGATCAGTGCCACCGGGGAATGCTCGATAGGAGGGCTTCATCGGTGAATTGGGATTCGTAGTTTCACGAGTCCCGTGAACAATTGCATTTGGAGTCACGAAATCGTGATATGCGATTTCCCGACAGCTAAAGGGGCGTGGGACCACAGGAACGGTGAGTGGACAGGTGGCAACCAATATCAGGTATCGGGATATCGGAGATCCCGTGCACAAGGTGCTTATGCAACTTGAAATCACGAAACGTGAAACCTCGATCAGTGGGGGACAGCTGCCAGTGGATCCGGAGAAGGGAAAGCTCCATTGAGTGGGAGCCAGCCGTCAGAAGCGCAGAGGAGAAGGATAGTGCGTCACGAGTGACCAGCTGTCAGCAATCCTGAGCGTCGAGAATCGGAGAATCGTGAGTCCAAGGGACTTGTGCATCGTGACATTGAAAACGTCGAAACTCCGATAGGAGTAGCCTCGAAAGGAGGTAAGGCCACGGTCGTGGAGGCAGTGGTCATATGGTGGGAGCTGAGCCAGGAGGGCCAGCGCACGGAGAAAGGGTGCATCGGTGAATCGGGTAATCGGGGATTAGAGAGGGCAGAAACTCTCGACAACGGAAATACCGAAACCCCGAAGCCCGATAAGAGTTTTCCCGTGGGGAAATTGATCACGACAAAGTGCAGAAGGCCATGTGGAGGTGAGAAAGGACCTGTGGATCTGGGTCAGATTTCATCAGTGATTCTCAAGGGAATCCAAGGAGCCACTGAAGGCTCAGCAGAAGGGAGAAATTGATCGATCCTGTGTGAGCAGGCAAGGTTGTGACTTCGCACCTGCATATGGTGGTATCAGAGCAGGATTTCATCTGTAGATTGTAGATGAAGTGAGAAGGTAAAAGAAGACAGATTTACTGAAGACTCTGTAGGTGGTTGTTTGCAAGTAGGCAGCAATCAAGGAGACAGTCAGGAGGACTGGAGGATGAAGCTGGAACACTCATGGATGCAGAGTGACAGCAGGTTTGCTGGGAGAGAAGACAGAGACAACACCATGGTTACTGAAGACCATAGGCATGCTGGGAGGAAGAAGAGAAAGGCCAAAAAGCTTGCGGAAATGGATAAAGAAAGGACTAGAGAGCTCTATGAATTAAAATCATACATAGAGAATCTGGAACTGCGGATGCAGCAGGATAGGAGGAGGAGATGAATGCGTGAATTACCCATGAAGAAGGCAAAAGAAAAATGGCCAGTCAAGGAGTTGATGGTCAGAGGGTAGCGCAGGCTGTTAAAGAGATGGTTGAGGTATGCTGAAAACCTCAAGGCCACAGAGGAAAAGATGATTTATCACTGTGAGCCAGAGACTGGGAGAAGTCTCGATTATTTTGATGAAGAGGATGAATTGGGATCAGGTGAGGATCTCAAGGACTTCCAGGAGGGCAGAGAAGAAATTACAGTTTGTCGAGAGGGCAACGAGTTGAGATCAGCTGAGGATATCACGGACTGTCAGGGGGACATTTGAGGAATTTCAATTTGCCAGGAGGGCAGAGATGAACATTGGAGACTGTCTGAAAGTCTCATGGACTCAGAGGAGAGTTCAATTCAGCAAGGAGTGCTGATGAAGATGGGGTCGGTTGATCTCATAGTCTGCTAGGAGGGCAACAGAGACATCCCATATTGCCAGGGGGGAAGGGATGAGCAGATGAGACTATCTGTGGGTCTGATAAACTCAGAAGTGAGTTGGAATCAACCAGGGGAGCTGACAGAGAAAGTGAGCTCAAAGATGGACTTAGATCAGCAGGTGTAGCTGACAAAAGAGGAGAAAGATCATGATGATCTTCTAATGATTGGGGGAATTGGAGTGTTCCTACCATTTTCCCAGGAGGAGGCAAAAGTCTGTGTTGTGGATGGTGCAACAACAACAACAGAACAGTCAGCTGAGACTGTCAAGGAGGAATTGGAGGAGGTGTTTGAGACTACCCAAGCACAAGCAGAAGCAAATGAAGAGAATGAGCATTCTGAGGAATGGCTCAATGACTTCAGCCAAGAAGCTGAAAGAGCTGTAGCATTGGAGATAGAAGCAAAGGAAGCCAAGAAGCAGGCAGGTAAAGTTATCACTCCATGGGAGATGGAGCTAGAGATGCTGGAGTATTGGTTGAACAATCCAGGGCCAGCCAAAGAACTGGCAGAATTTGAGCTGTCAGAGAAGAGGAAGACTGAACAACAGGTCAGTCAAGAAGAGACTACAACGCTGAAGTCTGCAGCAGAGTGGCAAATTGAGGCGACCAATGAAGATGAAGAAGATGGCATGGGAGATCATAGCGATCTGCCCAATTGTAGAAAATTTTTGCAGCCGAGGAGACTGCAAAAGCAGGACCAGCCACTGGAGCAGCTAGATGCAGTGATCGAGGAGATCAAAAGGATAATGTTGAGGTCATCAAAGACTTCCAGCAGGGAGAGGCTGAGCGGAAGAGAAGCAACAACAACTGAGCAGAAGAGAAGCAGCAACAGCAGCAAAATGGAGCAGATGAGAAGCTCCAGATATTTGTTTGGGATCCAGGAGGATTCCAACTGCTTAGAGGGGAAGCGCATGAGCAGGAGCTCATGATTTTGCAGCTGAGGAGTTTGATGCAGGAGCATCTCTCCACATCATCCATCTAGCCAACCAGCCATGTCAGCGCACACATTCAAAGGCTGAAGAGAGGCGCAACCTCATTTTAAATTTGAAATGAATGTAATTTAATGTCTAGGCTGGTGAGTATGGAAGTCATGCCTTTGAGTAGGCATTAGGTAGATCGGATTTAATGCCAAGATCGGTTGAGATCTAGATCCAGACGCTGGACTAGACAACGATTGAATGTAATTTATTAGAGTAGGTGAACCTGGAGGGAAGAGCCCGAAGAGCCCCTCAGGTAAAAGATATTTTGATATCTCATTTTGAAAGTAAGTCAAGTTGTTGTAGATGAGCATAGTTGAGGAGAGCCAGAGAAAGCTCAGGAATACCATTGTAAATTCAAGCATTTTCCATTGTTAATATAATAGAGCATTTTTTCCTGCATTTCCGTGTTGAATGGATGTTTGTGTGTGTTCCATATATATGTTGTGAATGTATGGTTGTTGATGCATTCTACAGGAGTGTGTTTGATTTCAGGGTGGAAGGTCTTTCAGGCTTCACACCAGGAGGGTGTGACAGAACAGTGCGGGTTCTGAGAGCCGTGCACAGAGGATGCACTTCTTAACTCTGCGGGTTCAGACAAAGGCGTGCTGAGGCACATGACTGAAATCAAAAACTTAGGAGGAAGACCTTTGAGGTTGCTGAATACCTCAGGAGGCAAGGTTGTGTAGCTGAAAACACAGTTGCAGACATAACTTGACTGTAAGTTCTGTAGAGGCTCTGCCAAGTGGGCATTGAGCATAGGCACAAGGTGCAGAAGAAGAACTCTGTTGTGAGTTCAGAAGATAGAATCTCTAAGGAGTTCTGTGGAGCTCTGTCAGGTGGGAATTGAGCATAAGCACGAGGTGCTGGAGGAAGAACTCTGCTAAGAGTTTGAAGGATAAGCAGAATCGCTGAGGATTCTGGAAGGCTCTACCAGGTGGGCATTGAGCAAGTGCGTAGGCACATAGAGAGAAGGAAACTCTGCTAGGAGGGCATCGAGTCAGTGTGTAGGCAGGCACAGAAGAGAAGAGAACTCTCTTGAGTTCTGCCATTTGAAGGAAGAGTCCACTGAAGGATCTTCACTGGGTTACTGAACACCCAGAGAGAATCAACAAGAGGTTGCTTGAGCAAACAGAGAGCCAGGAAGGCATTTTATTCTCCATATGTTGGAGGAGAAAGGAAAAATCCCTTAGGGGTATGAGTGGTTGTAGAAGCTTAGAAGAGATAGCACCAGCATGTGCATGAGAAGACTCTGCAGGAGTGCAGACGTCGGAATCCTTTAAGGATTCGGAAGAAGGACATGCCCTGGAGGGACAACACTTTCGGTGCACAGAATCGAGGCTGCAAGGAGTGGAGATGCTAAGGAATCCTTGACGGGTTCAAGGTAAGATATCAAGAGGAGTTAGCGTATTATACACGTAGCGAAGCTCAGAGTCGAGAGTTCGCCGGAGGAATAAGACACAGGCCGAGGCCTTTTAAATATTTGGAATTTCTTCCAAGGGAAGGAAGAAAGTGCGCAGAAGATCAGTAGGAGTAGCGGCAGCCGTTGGATCAGTTGGGAGGAAGAGATCTGGACCGTTGAGGAGTTTACGTCCAGGAGAAGATCAGGAGGAGCCTACAGCAGGAGGAGACCGACAACCGTCGTATCTCACATAGAAATCCCGTCAGTCGTTGGATCGGGAGAAGGCACGCAGAGTTTAAGCACAGGGAAAGAGAACAGAACTAAGCCATCAGATCTGGTGCAGGATCGCCGACAACTGTCAGATCTGCAGAAGTTGCGAGGGAGTTAAGTCCTCATAGACAGGAGAAGAAATCGCGATAAGGGGGGGAAGCCGTCGGGTTATCGGCCATCGGGAAATCGGAGTTCCCAGGGTCGAAGGAAACGGGGCTTCGAAAGTCTCGAAATCCTGAGAGTTAATCGGGACCGTCCATCTGGAAGGGATGCATGGAGGAGATCAGTGCCATCGGGGAGAGCTCGATAGGAGGGCTTCATCGGCGAATCGGGATTCAGAGTTTCACGAGTCCCGTGAACAATTGCATTTGGAGTCACGAAATCGCGATACGCGATTTCCCGACAGCTAAAGGGACATGGGACCACAGGAATGGTGAGTGGACATGTGGCATCCAATATCGGGTATCGGGATATCGGAGATCCCGTGCACAAGGTTCTTATGCAACTTGAAATCCCGAAACGCGAAACCCCGATCAGTGGGGGACAACTGTCAGTGGATCCGGAGAAGGGAAAGCTCCATTGAGTGGGAGCCAGCCATCAGAACCGCAGAGGAGAAGGAAAGTGCGTCACGAGGGACCAACTGTCAACAATCTGGAGCGTCGGGAATCGAAGAATCGTGAGTCCAAGGGACTTGTGCATCGTGACATTGAAAACGCCGAAACTCCGATAGGAGTAGCCTCGAAAGGAGGTAAGGCCACGGTCGCGGAGGCAGTGTTCATATGGTGGGAGCTAAGCTAGGAGGGCCACGCACGGAGAAAGGGTGAATCAGGAAATCGGGGATTAGAGAGGGCAGAAACTCTCGAAAACGGAAATATCGAAACCCCGAAGCCCGATAAGAGTTTTCCCGTGGGGAAATTGATCACGACAAAGTGCAGAAGGCCGTGTGGAGGTGAGAAAGGACCTGTGGATCTGGATCAGATTTCATCAGTGATTCCCGAGGGAATCAAAGGAGCCACTGAAGGCTCATCAGAAGGGAGAAATTGATCGATCCTGTGTGAGCAGGCGAGGTTGTGACTTCGCTCCTGCATCATTTTCAATGGGAGGGTTCTTTTATTTATAGGAGGAGGAGGAAACTTCCCAAGGAAGGATGGCACAACACTTGGAGAGGACTATCTTGACACATGCAGAGGAAAATGAAACCACCTCTCCCAAATGTGTCTCAATTATACACATGTTAAATTAGGTGGTGGGAGGGATTTCCACCTCCCACAAATTTGGTGAGCTCTCACATGGGTGTGCCACCTCTCTCAAGGACGACACACATCCTCTTATAAATTGACTCATACATAAGGTAGCATGTTCCAAAATAATTCCTAAATCTCCAAAATGTGTCCACAAGTATTAATTATCTCCACAAGAGGTTTAGTTGACTCATAACATGTCCCAAACATGTTTCCCAAAAAATAGGTTTGCTGATTTTTTATGATTTGTTATGTCTTTTTTGGGTTTCCTGAGTAAAATTAACTTGTTATCTAAGGTTGCATGGCATGCCTAAGAGGATTATATCCGATTGAGGATCCGTGTTTACTGGATGATTTTGGACGAGTTTCCAAGAGGCCTTGGGAACCCAACTTAACTTTAGTACTGCATATCACCCGGAGACTGACGGGCAGACCAAACGAACGAACCAAACCTTGGAGGACATGTTGTGCATGTACGTGATGTACCAACAAAAGCATTGGGAAGAATTCTTTCCACTAGTGGAGTTCACTTACAACAACAGTTACCAGAGCACCATTAAGATGGCATCTTTCTAGTTTCTTTATGGGAAACCGTGTCGGACGCCTTTGAGTTGGGATCGACTTGAGGATAGGGTCCTGGTAGGACCAGAAGCGATCCAAGAAATGGAAGAGAAAATGAAAACAATAAGACAAAGGATTAAAGAAGTGCAGGATCGACAGAAGAGTTATGCCAATGCACACCGTGTCGACTCTAGTTACGAGGTCGACGATCGAGTCTTCTTGCGGGTTAAACCACATAAAAGTTCGATCAAGTTTGGGAAGGGAGCTAAACTCTCTCCTAGGTTCGTGGGACCTTTCGAGATTGTGGAGAGAAAGGGGCCCATGGCCTATCGACTAGCCTTTCCTGATACTTTGAGGCACATGCACGATGTTTTTCATGTATTTTTTTTGAGACATTAGATTAGTGATCCTACCCATGTTATTGACATGAGTTACTTGCAGGTGATGGATGAGGGGGTGCTCACAACTGAGCCGATCCACATCTTGGATCATTGCGTTCAATAGCTATGACGTTGAATGATAGAGCAGGTCAAGGTCCAGTGGGACAATTATAGTCTGCACTCGGTGACCTGGGAGGCCGCATATGTTATGCGCCAGCAGTTTCCATTTTTGGTTGATAGATAGACATATGATACTGTGATACACTTTATTTCGACATTTATACTGTGAAACTTTGAGATGAAGTTTAGACCAAGAGGGGGTGTATGTAACATCGCGCTCTGGCGCACTAAGCAAACTTATTCTTTGAGGAAACTTGCTCGCAAGTGATCCGGATTAATATGTTATTAAAAATTTTGATTTTGATTATGAGGCATTATTGGTTGATGACATGTTGTTTTACTGCATTGACATAGACAGGTGCTATTGACTCAGTTTACTGAGTGTGCAGGATTTTGGACCTCAAGGATGTAGAGGCATCAATGGAACCCCTTGGACTCCAGATCGAGTTAGAGAGTGTACCATTGGGGTTTGATATTTTTACTATGATATTAGTGCATCTGATTAGATGATATGATATGGATATGTTCTGACATGATTTGTTGATGATGCAGGCTGACGATAGCTTGCCAACCAGATTCACATGTGGAGTAAAGGGGTCATGCAATAATACCAGAGATGTTGAGGGAGAGGTGTGGATAGCAGCCCTGCCACTGATCCAGATTTTATGAGAAGAATGAAATGAATAAAGATTATTAATAGGTGCTTAACACAAAATAACAGAGATACAATAAAACTAGTTTTCTATTCAATAACGAAATAAGATGAAACTGTAAAATGTAGCGAAAACAAGCTTGCTGGAATGGTGGCGGCTTATCTCGCAAGAAGAAGGTTACAATGAGGCTCTGAAGGCCTTTTTAAAATAAGAAATAATTCCAAAAACCTAACCCTAGGAGATGAAGCACCAAGAGTCACGTGGGCCCTGTTTGGGTAAGTTAGTACATCAACTTTCCGGGGTCGTAACTTTTGCATACGATCTTCATTTTAGGCGTGTGATAGCCCTATGGAAAGGTATCATCGAGGAGATTCATTTTTGGGGCTCAATAATTATTTTTAATATCATTATGGAGCTCGATCCCAAAAAAACTTCATTTAGGCCCTCAAAATGGCCCCGGAAGTTAAAACTGCTAAAAATAGTAAATTGCCAAAATTGTTAGAATTTTGAGCCAGTTGGAAAAGGTGGGTGGCCACCGATATCCATATGGATCAATCCTCCCTCCTTAGGAATCAATGGTCTCCATTGTGTTGATTTCCCTCATCAGATGAGGAAATTTCTGCTGAATTTGGCCTCGGGTGAGCCACTTGCCTTGGTGCAGGAGCTGCCCTGCTTTGACGACTCGATAAAGCTGGATCCTTTGTTGTCGAGTACCCTTGACCTGTCTATCCACAATCTGATCATGGGATTCCTGTTGTAGGCATTTAAGGTTGAGCTATGTTGGTGTCAGTTGTTCTGCTACTTCTGAGGTGTCCAATAATGGTGGGAAATAAGGGCGAAGGAGATCCACGTTGAACACTGGGTGCAGAGCAAGGAAAGGAGGAATGTTGAGCTCAAAAGAATTATCCCCCATGGCCTTGGTGATAGTGTACGGCCCATAACGGAGTGGGAAAAGCTTTCGATGGGGTCCTGTAAGGCGTTCTTTCTGCAAGTGCAACCAAACTTTGTCGCCCACCTGAAACATATGCGGCACCCAATGTTGATCATGGCGTTGTTTGTACTTTTCATTGGACTTCTGTAGGATATCCTGAACCTGTTGGTAGATTTTCTGGATCCGCTCAATGAACCAAGTGGCTTTGTCAGCTTCAATTGGAGCAGAAGATGAGTTGGTTGAGGTGACCGCAAGGGGAAGTGAAACATCTATGGGTCCCAATGGTTGGATTCCCAACCCCACTTGAAAGGGGTTGTGGCCGGTTGAGCTATGCAGGGATTGGTTGTAGCTATGTTGGACATAGGGAAGGCTCTCATCCCATGTGCGAGGGTGCTTTGAATTATACATGTGAAGGATATGTACAATCATTCGATTTAAAACCTCGGTTTGACCATCTGTGACTAGAGGCTTGACCATAATGTGCTAAGAAATCGACTATCCCCATCTAAGATAATGGTTTGTGGGATTCCAAAATGTACCCAGACTCGTTCAAAGAAGAGCTTGGCAGTGGCCTCTGCTGTGATTCTCTTCTTGCAGGAAACCAGAATCGCCATCTTAGAAAAGTGATCAACAACCACAAAAACACAGTCATTTTCCCGCTTGGTGGACGGGAGGCCCGACATGTAGTCCATTGAGATGGATTCCCATGGCCTATCAGGAGTAGGAAGAGGGGTGTACATGCCCTGTTTCTTAGTGGTTGGTTTGGAAATAGCGCAGGTAGTGCAGGACCTGATATACTTATTGACCTCCTGTCGAAGTTTCGGCCAGTAGAAATGTTTTTGTAGCATCGCCACTGTCTTTTCAACGCCAAAGTGTCATGCCACCTGACTGTAGTGGGTTTCCCAGATCAACTTCTATCGCTCACTTGATGGAACACAGATATGGCCCAGATGACACAACAACCCATCCTGAAGATGGAAATTATCGAAAACTGCGTTTGCACCCAACATTTGGTAGGTGGTGGCAAAGTCAGGGTCTGTATGATAGAGTTGGGGCCATCTAGATGTCTCATGGCCGCAAGATTCTAGCACTGTGGTGAGTGCCGCGACTGGCGGTCTACTGAGGCAATCAGTGACACGATTGGTGCTTCCTGTTTTATACTTGATGTTGAGGTGGAATTGTTGCAAGTATGTGGACCAATTTTGATGGCGATCATTCTGCAATTTTCCCTGTGTCTACATGAACTATAGTGGCTTATGATCAGTGTGGATGACTGTCTCCTTCCCAAGAATGTAATGTCTCCACTGGTGGCATGCTTTCACAATGGAGTACATTTATTTGTCGTAAGTAGGGTACTTACAGATAGTATCTGATAGTGTCTCACTATGATAGGCCATGGGGTGGTTGTGATGAGTGAGAACGATGCCCACAACATAGTCTGAAGCATCTGTCTCAGTCTCAAAAGGATGTTGCAGGTATGGTAGTGAAAGTACAAGGGCTGAGCACAAGCATTGCTTCAAATCATCGAACACTTGTTGTTGGGACTGACCCCATGAAAATTTCGCCTTACCACTACCCCTATTTATTTGGATGAGGGACCATGCAATATGGGAGAAACCCAACACGAATTTGTGGTAGAAATTGGTAAGGCCCAAGAAGCTCCAAAGCTCAGTGAGTGTTGTTGGGTCTGGCCGGTCACGAATGACTTGGATCTTGGCTAGATCCACATGTATTCCATGCTAATCAATGATGTAGGCCAGGTAATGGACCCTGTCCATACTGAAGAATCATTTTTCCAAGTTGGCATATATCTTGTGCTACTGCAGGGTGTGCAAAACCTGTTGAATATGCTGCAAGTGTTTGACCCAAGTTTTGTTGTAAATTAGAATGTTATCCAGATACACCACTACAAAAGTATTGGTGAATGGTCATAGGATATCGTCCATCATCCTCATGAAAGTAGCTGGAGCATTTTTCAAACCAAAGGGCATGACCAACCATTCAAAAAGGCCTTCCTTTGACTTGAAGGCGGTCTTCTATACATCTGTCTTTTCTATCGGGACCTAATGGTAGCCAGACTTCAGATCAATCTTACTAAAGTATTTGGCCCCCATGAGTTGATCAAGGAGGTCATCGATTCGGGGAATCGGGTACTGGTTTCTGACTGTGATTTTATTCAGAGCCTAGTAATCAATACAGAGTCACCAGGTTCCATCTTTCTTCTGTACCATCACGATTGGGCTCCCGCAAGGTGATGAGATGGGGTGGATGTGCCCCTTATAGAGCAGTTCTTGGATCTATCGCTTGGTCTCCTCATTCTCTAACAAAGAGCGATGATAGACTGGCCCATTGGGTAGCGATGTGCTGGGGGTCAGATCAATGGGGTGCTTGACCTGGTAGTACATAGGTACCCCTGTAGGTGAGGAGAAGATATCTGAGTATTCTTCCACAACCTTATCTACTTGATTCTGTTGTGTGGAGAGGTCGGCCGCAGATACCCTAGATGTGGCTGTGATCTTTTTCTTATTCTGAGAGCGAATCATGAAGAAGACAAACTTCCCCATCTGAGAGATGACCTTCCTGCATTGCTTAGTAGAGATCAAGGAAATAGCACTAGGTGGGACTGCCTCGGGTATCCTGTACAATTTCCTACGAGGCCTAGACTCATATATAGCATGATGTTTCCATATATAGCATGACATTTCCATAAATAAGGTTGGCCCAAAAGAACATTAGAAACTTTGAGAGGAGCAACATTACACAATACCTCGTCTTTGAAGGGCTTGATGTTGTATGACAGTCAACACTGTTGGCTGACATAGAGATCGCTTCCTTGGGGGAGCCATCCAATGGTGTACGATTGTGGGTGCAGCGTTGTTGGCAGGGCCAGCCGCTTGACAACCTCTACTGAGATGAGGTTCTTTTGGCTACCTCTATCAACGATGAAGTGCAGTGGGGTGCCTTTTACCCACATCTGTGAATGGAAGAGGTGCTCTCCTTCTTCTAGCTCGTCTGGTTCACCAGGCTGGAGCTTGGTGGTAACAATGGTGGCACTAGGTTCCATGTCAATGATCTTTCTTCCCCTTTCTGGTTCTGGCTCAAAGTCATAATCTACATCTGATTCAGAGGCTTTCACTTTGGCCACTAGTGACTGCTTTGAGTGACAATCAATAGTGTTATGCCAAGGGCTCTTATGGAAGTCACACCACTTCCCGGTATCTTTCTTTGTCTTTCTGATGTCCTTCTTTGCTCGTGGCTTGGAATGGTTGTCCTGATATTGTCCATCTTTACTCTATCCTTTTTTCAGTGCATTGGGGCCACCCTTTCCTAGCTTTTGTTGTGAGGGGTTCCCAGGCCCAAATTGATATGTCTTTTGTTTGAGCTTCTGCTCGATTTTGACGACATATTGGTAGGCCGCACCCAAGGATGAGATGTCCAGAAATTCCATTTCGGTATGGATGTATCTATGCAGAGCACCGCGATACTTGAGCACCAGATGTCACTCTGAATCTTTGATACCCAAATTGGTGTGCAAGGTACGGAAGATATTTGTGAAATCTGGCATTGCTTCGTCTCTTTCTTGCCGTAGTGTGGTCCATTTGGTATACAGGTTGTCATAACTTTCGACAGGGTAGTATTGTTCTTTAATAGCATCCCTAAAGGATTTCCAGGTGGACGTGACTGAAAATAATGAGGTTTCCTCTGTTTCCTTTTTCTCACATAAAGTTTCCCATCAATCTTTGACATGGGGAACGGCTTTGAGGATCACCAAAGTAATTTTTTCTTTATTCGAAAAGTTATGGACAGAAAAATACCCTTCTAGTAGATTCAACCACTTGTCTACAACATCTGCATCTATCTGACCTTCAAATATAGGTATATCAAATTTTATTTGTACTTGAAGGGGGCGACGCCTCCGTTCGAAGAAGATGTGTCGCCTGTTGGTAGTCGCCAAAGGATTTGCGTAAAACTATCCATCATCTCATTCCTCTGTTGCATAAGGGATTCCTCAATCAATAGTTTGAAAGGATCTCCTACCCTATCATATTTCTTTTCTCCTACCATGGGAGGTCTCTTGGGCGTGTGAGAGCTTCTTTCCTCAAGAGAAACAAGCTCGAGACCCAGCTCTTTGTACTTCGACCTTGTTGGGGACATGCAATAAGACGACAAGGAGCAGACTGCTCTGATACCACTGATCCAGATTTTATGAGTAGAAAGAAATGAATACAAATTATTAATAGATGCTTAATAAAAAATAACAGAGATACAACAAAACTGGTTTTCTAGTCAATAACGAAATAAGTTGAAACTATAAAATGCAGTGGAAACAAGCTTGTTGGAATGGTGGCGGCTTATCTCTGAGAAGAGATGTGACGGAAGCACACATTCAGAAGAAGAAGGTTACAATGAGGCTCTGAAGGCCTTTTTACAATAAGAAAGAATTCCAAAAACCCTAGACATCCAAAAACCTAACCCTAGAAGATGAAGCGCCAAAAGTCATGTGGGCCTCGTTTGGGTAAGTTAGTACATCAACTTCCCGGGGTCGTAACTTTTGCATACAATCTCCATTTTAGGCGTGTGATAGACCGTTGGAAAGGTATCGTCGAGGAGATTCATTTATTAGGATCAATCATGCCTTCGACTATCATTGAGGATCTTGATCCTGAAAAACCTTCATTTAGGCCCTCAAAATGGCCCCCAAAGTTAAAACTGCTAAAAATAGTAAATTGCCAAAATTGTCAGAAAACTGTTTTGAGCTAGTTGGAAAAGGTGGGTGGATACCGATATCCATCTGGATCAGCCACAACCTACTATAACTCTTTCCTTGGATCGAACTGTAGGTTAACGTTTACCTGGTTCGAGAGGACCCATGATGCCATGAGGGAAGACTGCGACGGTTGGTCACGATGATTCTAAGGGGCGTGTAATAAGGCGGGGGCCTTATTCCTTAGAGGCCCTTAGTCTCCCACAAGTTCACCTGGTGGAGTATTGATTCTAGGGGTTTTTGATGTCTGCCAAGTCAGTCAAGAGGCGAGTGGCACCCTTGGAGCACGTAGTGAATTCTGAAGGGCACGTCACGCAAGGGAAACATAATAAGGCGAGTGGCACCCTTGGAGCACCTAGTGCATCCTAAAGGGAACTTCACATTGTTGATGATAGAGAAATGAACCTAGATGGCCTTAGGATGAATAACGTGTGAAGAAATTTTTAAAACAAATTCCCTAATTAAATGTCGCCCTGTACGAAAATTTAAGGTTTAAGTCTAAACTATGCTAGTGGTAAAATTTTATTTCTCTATAAAAAAAAATAACAATAATAATAATAAAAATAAAAACCACATAAATAATAATTATGACCTTTGTTAAATCTTGTAACACGAAGGGAATAAGAAATTTAATTTATTCATTAAAAAAATATAAAAATCTGTTGGCATAAAATTTAAAAGAAAAAGGGGAATTAATGGTTTTATTATTTTGATAATTTTAAAATACTAATTAAATGAGAAAAGGGAAAAAGGGTTAATTTCCACACCTGCCTTTTTGAGTTCTAATTAAAAAGGGAAAAGAGGGAAAATCTAAAAAATTAGGAAACTAGGAAAAGAGGTAAACATAAAAAGGGGAACTTAAGGGAAAAAGTGGAAGGTCAAACTTAGTAAAGTATCTACCATTTAAGAGATTTCTAATTTAAACTAAACTAGCAATTTAATAAAAGGGAAAGTTATTAAAACTTGTAAGAGAATTTGGGGACACCTAGGAGTGATTCTAGGAGTAACTCTAGGTGGGTGAGGGAAATAAAGATAATTAATTAATTAAAGAAGTTATTTTATGGAGGAAGGAAGCGGATGGGTGACACTTGTACGGGGAGGAATTTTTAGGAAATTAATTATAAAAACTTAACTAAAAGAGAATTTTTGGAAAGTAAGGAACCACAAAAATCTATATAATGAAGGGAGGTAATGGGGGTTGGATCATCTTCTGTTTGCGTAATGTTATGCTGTAAAAATATCTACTTGACTGATTTAACTTGTGGGAGTTGGGATATCCAACTCGGTGAGGAGTGGTAGCTCGGCCTTGCGAGGCAAGCTGGGAACTAGTCGAAATCTCTGGATAGTGAGTGTGTGGCCCCTTTGTGGCTCGAGGGGCTAAGGGGGAAGAAGAGTACCCCTAGAATTGGCTGGGAGGTACTGGTGAAGTCTCGACGGTTGGTGAGTGGAAGTCGCATGGAGCGCGTGGGACGTCATATAGCGAGCGATCAAGTACCGATACGCTCTCTTAATTTTTGTATGCTAGAATGTATTAAGACTTATGCTTGGATCTACTTATTTAATGGAAAAGTAAAATGATGTTTTTTTTTTTAAATTGGTGACTAAAACTTTCCTTAGCCTAGCTCGATGGTTGTTGACTCCCATGGCCTTCGTTTTCCTGCATGTCTTGACCACCTTGTTGTGTTGATTGTGACCTTCGTGGTTGTTTATCCTTCATCCCTAGCTCACCAGTCCTTGCCTGAGCAGTCAACTAGGAGCCTGATCTACGGTCATCGCCTTAGCGTTAAAATACCTATGGATCTCAACACCCTGCTTTTATGTGCAAGGATGATGAGAAAAGGATGAACCTGTTAGCCAGCTACCCTTGATGTTTGTCCCTGACTGATTGTGGATTCCGCCATCTGGAAACGACCTCTGTGTGTGGATTATCTGGTGTCTTGGTAGGTTTTCTCTTTGCCTTGACTAATAGAACCCCCGACAATCATTCCATGACCTTTCCCTTTGGATCCTTGCATTCTCTTACTGTTGTCTGTGTTGTATTGGAGTTATGGCAATGGAAAAATGATTTGATTCTCTGTATGCAATTTTTATTTGTATCCTGGAATGGAAAAAACATTTTTGTGTTTTTCTTGTCTGCGTTGTTTGGTATTCTGGCAAAGGAAAAACCTTTTTTTTTATTTGTTATTCATGTCTACATTGTATGGGTATTCTGGCAATGGAAAAACAATTTGATTCTCTGTCTGCAATTTTTATTTGTATCCTAGAATGGAAAAACGTTTTTGTGTTTTTCTTGTCTGTGTTTTTCCCCTTGGTTACTACAGTAATTGCTTATTATTAATGATAGGAAAAACATAATTCCCTTATGGGGTGTTGTCACAATGATTTGTTTATTATACAATGACATAAAAGAAAAACGAAATCCCCTTCTGGTGTGTCCCTGTACATGTTTTTCCCTTTTATAATGAGACTGTGATAGCTGATTAATTACCCACATTTTTTTTCCATTCAAAACGTGGTTGAGATTGTGCTTAAATGCTCACGAATTGCCATTCAAAACATGTTAGAGATCATTGTTTAAATGCTCACATTTTTCCATTCAAAAGATGTCTGAGACCATTGTTTAATGCCCATGATTTTACCATTCAAAACATGTATGAGACCGTTGTTTAATGCTCACGATTTTACCATTCAAAACATGTCTGAGATCGTTGTTTAAATGCTCATGTTTTTCCATTCAAAACCTGTTTGAGACCATTGTTTAATGCCCACGATTATTTCCTTTAAAAATTGACTTTGATTCTTGTTTAAATACCCATGATTTTTCCTTTAGAATGTTGCTAGAGCTTGTTGTAATTACCCACGATTTTTCCTTTAGAATGTTGCCAGAGCTTGCTGTAATTACCCATGATTTTTTCTTTTAGAATGTTGACTGAGCTTGCTGGAATGAACACAAATCTACCAGAACCATTGCTACAGTTAATTGGCTTGTTAATTGCAATGTTAAATGCTATATTAATTGCCTTACTAAATGCTAGAACAATTGCTACAACACTGTGAATGGTCAGCAGATTCCTACATATTGAGTGAATGCCACAACGAGTTAAATGGTTAAACAATTATGTAAATTGCCTTGTTTTTGTGCTATTAATCGTTATGTTTACTGTCATATAAATTGCCTTGCTACTATTATATTAATTGTTATGTTAATTAACATGATAATCTCCTTGTTAGTGCTATAATACTTGTTATGAAAATAGTCATGCAAACTACCCTGTTATTGCTCAATTAATTGATTATGTTAATCATTATGTTAAATGCTTTGTTAACTGCCATAATAAATTGTTATGTAACAGATATGTAATTAGCTTGTTGATTTGCTACAACAATGTTATTAGCTGGCAGTTTCCTCCTCAATGATAATAAACAACTAGTGTTGTTAGTTCAGTCATTATATCTAGACTAATGTTAAGGTTTAACTGTTCATAAGTGCTATAGGTAGCATTCCACTTTAAGAATGTTAATGTTGTTATTCAATTTTATGGTTAGTTGGATTTATAGATATCGCCTAATTGGTAACGTAGACTCGCTAAATTTGTGTCATAATTCATGTTAAGTTCGGTGAGTAACTCGTTTACTGATGGAATTTAGACTGGTTAATTGATCTGTAATTAACACCAATTTAAGTCATAGATAACGAACTTTTATCCTTGATTAATGTTGTTGTTCATTTTAATTAATGTTTGTACTTGGTTTCGTAAACATTTAATGTGCTTGGTTTTCTCACTGTAAGGGTTCTAGTTACTTGTGTAATTAATTTGGGTCGTTAGGATGATTGTCCTTAGTTTAGTAGGCTTGGTCTTCTTGTGTTGGGCGGGATGTAGACACCTCCTTATTCCTGAGAACAGTCGCCATCCCTGAGACCTTAAATGGTCAAAATCGATGGGAACCTAGGCTTGATCATTGCTTATATGTCCTGGAGGTCCTAACCATTGCAGGGTAGGACAGATGGGTAGTCATTCTTATTTTTCGTCGGTTGAATGTTGTACATTGCTTTTAGGTGCTTGATGTGCTTTTATGTTAGGCCGTTATGTTGTTGTTACGTGCGTTGCATGTGTTGTGTCGTCGTCGTGTTGTGATGTTGAGTATAATGTCATTATTACCTTCCTACACACACACAGAAAAAAAATAAAAAATATTTAAGGGTGCTTTTACTGGTTGTACATCGTAGGAGTCATACCAGATGGGGATGTTACACACACCACTTGGAGAGGACTGACTTGACACATGCAGAGGAAAATGCATCCACCTCTCCCAAATGTCTCTTAGTTATACACATGTTAAATTAGGTGGAGAGAGGGATTTCCACCACCCACAAATTTGGTGAGCTCTCACATGGGTGCACCACCTCTCTCAAGGACGACACACATCCTCTTAGAAATTGACTCATACACAAGGTAGCATGTTCCAGAATCATTCCTAACTCTCCAAAATGTGTCCACAAGTATTAATTATCTCCACAAGAGGTTTAGTTGACTCATAACATGTCCCAAACATGTTTCCCAAAAAATAGGTTTGCTGATTTTTCATGATTTGTTATGTCTTTTTTGGGTTTTCTGAGTAAAATTAACTTTCTAGTGATTAAATTCAATAATTTCACCCACAAAAGTGGGTACTTAGTTAACGTGGGTTCTCTAGGTTCAAAAATTATCACCCCCAAGGAATATGAATTCTCCTAGTACGACTTTTTTAATACAACTTTAAATTATAATTAAACAATTGTGTTTTACGAAAATTTTTTAATTAATTGAAAAAGTTAGAAAATCCTAAGGGGGCCTTAGCACATTTCCATAAAACTTCTGGAGGATATTTATCATGGTAATATACATTATAAACTAGTCTTATATCCATGCTAAGGCCTAACAATGAGTATATATTCCATATTTGGAGAAATTGAGTGAAAAAACTCGAAAATTATAAATTGCTTAGACAAAAAAATATAATTAACAAGTAAAAAAAAACACTCCAGAGTAACAACTCATGTCTAAGTCTTAGGTGGCTAGTACCTTTTAAAATTTTCACTATGCAACATCTCTTATTATAATTCCTAGGAGGGTATGGAAAATGTGGAAAAAGTTCTTCTCATAGACCAGTTGAACTTCTGAATTATGAATTTTGAACAAGGAGTTGTTCAATGTTTGGCAACTCACTGGAAGGCCATTCTAGTGCAACTTAGTGGATAAAAACTATAATAATCCTATTGAGTGTTGATGTTTATCCTTTACTTTTTGAAACTCAAGACATCTAGCTACAAAATTAATTATGTATTTCTTCATTCCATTCCAAAAGAATAACATTTTCAGATATTCATTCATATTCTCAATTCTTGGATGAGCCATATAAACTTATATATGAGTTTCTCTTAATATTAAATTACAAATTCATAATTTGGTGGTACAAAAATTATTTCATAAAATCATAGTAAACCATTGTAATTCTATTTATGTCATTTGTATCTTCAAATTCTCATCACTTCATTCTCTAATTCAATTTTAGATTATTTGTACCAGTTTCCTTTTAATTGTATCTTCAATGTCTTTTCTCATAAATTTGTCTTCAATGGAAAAATTGAGAAAATACGAGGCCTTCAACTTAAATCACCCACCACTCTATTTACTATTACTTTAATGTATTATATATCAAAAGCATACTCGCTTAGTAATTTTTACCACCTCCTCTATCTTGCATTCCAATTACGTTTTTGAAATAATGTTGAAGTAGATGATGATCTATATTCAATTCAAATTTTCTCCAACTAGATAATGTCTCCAAATTCTTAATGCATGAGCTATTGCCACAAGTTCCAATTCATGGTTCATGTAATTTTCTTCTTGCATTCAAATCTTTCTCCAAGTGTAGGAAATCAACCTACCTTCTTCCATTATTACTCCACCTAATCCTTCCTTTAATAAATCTATACATAACATAAAATATTCATCCATATATGACACTTTGAAAATAGGTATCATCGTCAATAATGCCTTAAGTTTTTTAAATCCCTACACACATTACTTAGTCCACATAAATTTATTACTCTTCTTCTATAATTCAGTAATAGGACTTGTGGTCTTTGAAAATCCTTCTATAATATCCATAAAAACCCATAAAACTATGTACTTCATGTACGCTAGTAGGAATATCCATTCCATAATTTCTTTTATCTTTGTTAGGTCTAGCATAATTCCTTCTCCTAAAATTATGTCCCAAGTAATAAATCTTTGATTAATAAAACAACCATTAAGATAAATTTACATATAGCTTATGCTCTCTAAGACCTTGTAATACTTATCATATATAATCTTCATGCTCATGTATGTTTTGAAATATATCAAAATATTTTCCAAAAGAACTTGCATGAACTTTCCAAGATACTATCAAAACACTCAATTCATTAAACTTATAAACAATCTAGGTTCATTTTTCAATATGAAGGGTACTACTAAAAATTCACAATGGCCAAAATGTGTCTTAAATTTTTTCTTAAGAACATATTCCTCCTTTATTCTTATTTGATAATATCTCAACCTTTAATATTTTTTAGGGAACACCTTCTCTTCTTCCATTTGATTCAATAAATCATCAATTCTTGGCAATAGATATTGATTTCTTATCATTTATTTGATAATTTTTCAATGGTGAATACACAATATCCATGATATAACCTTTTTCTTTACACATATATTTTGTTCCCCTCATGGTGATATACTTGGATGAATAAATCCCAAATCTACAAGTTCTTGGAGCTACATCTACAAATCTCATAAATCTAGAGTCATCATGTGGTAGGGAGCCTTTGTGATATGTTATGTTCCTATTTTAAGTTTAGACATGAATGAAAAATAAATTTTATATATTAGTCTAGGTAATTGTAACATCCCCATTTGGTCTGACTCCTACGATGTACAACCGGTAAAAGCACCCTTAAATTTTTTATTTTTTATTTTTTTGGGTGTGTGTGTGTGTGTAGGAAGGTAATAATGACATTATACTCAACATCACAACACGACGACGACACAACACATGCAACTCACGCAACAACAACATAATGGACTAACATAAAAGCACATCAAGCACCCAAAAGCAATGTAGGACATTCAACCAACGAAAAATAAGAATGACTACCCGCCCGTCCTACCCTGCAATGGTTAGGACCTCCAGGACACATAATAAACGCTCAAGCCAAGGTTCCCATCGATTTTGACCATTTAAAGTCTCAATGATGGTGACTGTTCTTAGGAACAAGGAGGTGTCTACATCCTGCCTGACACAAGCAGACCAAGCCTACTAAGCTAAGGAAAATCATCCTAACAACCCAAAATTAATTACACAAGTAACTAGAATGCTTACAGTGAGAAAAACCAATCACATTGAGTGTTTACAAAACCATGTACAAACATTAATTAATATTAAACAAAAACCATTAATCAAGGCTAAAAGGTCATTATCTATGACTTAAATTGGCGTTAAGTATAGATCAATTAACTAGTCTAAATTCCACCAGTCAACGAGTTACCCACCAAACTTAACATGAGTTACGAATCAAATTTAGTGAGTCTGGGTTACCAATTAGGCGATATCTATAAATCCAACTAACCATAAACTTGAATAACAACACTAACATTCTTAAAGTGGAATGCTACCTATAGCACTTATGAACAGTTAAACCTCAACATTAGTCTAGATATAATGAATGAACTAACCACACTAGTTGTTTATTATCATTGAAGAGGAAACTGCCAGCTAATAACATTGTTGTAGCAAATCAACAAGGTAATTACATATCTGTTACATAACAATTTATTACAGAAGTTACCCAAGCATTTAACATAATGATTAAAATAATCAATTAATTGAGCAATAACAGGGTAGTTTGCATGACTATTTTCATAACAAGTATTATAGCACTAACAAGGTGATTATCATGTTAATTAACATAAAAATTAATATAACAGTAGCGAGGCAATTTATATGACGGTTAACATAACAATTAATAGCGCAAAAACAAGGCAATTTACGTAATTGTTAACCATTTAACTCGTTGCAGCATTTAATCAATATGTAGGAATTTGCTGACCATTCACAGTGTTGTAGCAATTGTTCTAGCATTTAGTAAGGCAATTAATATAGCACTTAACATTGCAATTAACAAGCCAATTAACTGTAGCAATGGTTCTAGTAAATTTGTGGTCATTCCAGCAAGCTCGGTCAACATTCTAATGGCAAAAATCATGGGTAATTACAGAAAGCTTCGACAACATTCTAAAGGCAAAATCGTGGGTATTTAAACAATAATCAAAGTCAACTTTTAAAGGAAATAATCATGGGCATTAAACAATGGTCTCAAATAGGTTTTGAATGGAAAAATGTGAGCATTTAAACAACAATCTCAGACATGTTTTGAATGGTAAAATCGTGAGCATTAAACAATGGTCTCATACATGTTTTGAATGGTAAAATCATCAGCATTAAACAATGGTCTCAGACATGGTTTGAATGGAAAAACATGAGCATTTAAACAACGATCTCAGACATGTTTTGAATGGTAAAATCATGAGAATTAAACAATGGTCTCAGTCACATTTTGAATGGCAATTTGTGAGCATTTAACCACAATCTCAACCACATTTTGAATGGAAAAATCATGGGTAATTAATCAACTATCACAGTCTCATTTTAAAAGGGAAAAACATGTACAGGGACACACTAGAAGGGCATTCATGGCTATCCATAATTAAAATATGTAGAATGATTTGCCCTAAACGCACAAGAAGGAACTCCATGTTGCCAACATCATTTAAAAGAGAAAAACGCTGGAAAAATGCAGACATGGAAATGAATTAATTTTCCATTGCCAGGATACCAATGCCACGCAGACAAGAATACAAAAAAAAATGTTTTTCATATCCCGGACACCAATATAAAATGCAGATAGGAAATCAAATGTTCTTCCCATTGTCAGAGTACCAATACAATGCAGAGAAGAATACAAAAACATTTTTCATCTCTCGGACACCAATATAAAATGTAGATAGGAAATTAAACGTTCTTCCCATTGCTAGAGTACCAATACAATGCAGACAAGAATACAAAAACGTTTTTCATCTGCCACACACGAATATAAAATGCAGATAGGAAATGAAACGTTCTTCCCATTGCCAGAGTACCAATACAATGCAGACAGGAATAACAAATAAGAACGTTTTTCCATTTCCAGGATACCATTATAAAAATGCAGACCTGAAATCAATTCGTGTTTTTTTCAATTGCCAGAATACCCCAAAATTTGCAGACTGGAAATAAATTTGTTCTTCCAATGATATAACCCCAATACAACACATACAACAGTAAGAGAATGCAAGGATCCAATGGGAAAGGTCATGGAATGATTGTCGGGGTTTCTATCAGTCAAGGCATAGAGAAAACCAATCATGACACAAGATAATCCACACGCAGAGGTCGTTGCAAGATGGGGTAATCAACAATCATCTAGGGACAAACATCAAGGGTAGCCGGCTAACAGGTTCTTCCTTCACTCATCATCCTCGCACAGAAAAGTAGGGCGTTGAGATCCATAGGTCTTTTAACGTTAAGGCGACAACCGTAGATCAGGCTCCTAGTCGACTGCTCAGGCGAGCACTGGTAAGCTAGGGATGAAGGATAAACAACCATGAAGGTCACAATCAACACAACAAGTTGGTCAAGACATGCGGGAAAATGAAGGCCATGGGATTCAACAACCATCGAGCTAGGCTAAGAAAATTTTCAGTCACCAACTCAAAAAAAAACATCATTTTACTTTTCCATTAAATAAGCAGATCCAAGCATAAGTCCTAATACATTCTACCATACAAAAATGAAGAGAGCGTATCGTTGCTTGATTGCCCGCTCTGGATGACGTCCCGCGCACTCCGTGCAACTCCCGCTCATCGACCGTCGAGACTTCACCGGAACCTCCCAGCCAATGCTAGGGGTACTCTTCTTCCCCCTTAAACCCTCGAGTCGCAAAGGGGCCACACACTCACTATCCAGAGATTTCGACTAGCTCCTAGATCACCTCGCAAGGCTGAGATACCACTCCTCACCGAGCTGGGTATCCCAACTCCCACAAGTTAAGTCAGTCAAGTAGATATTTTTGCAGCGTAACGTTACACAAATAGAAGAAGATCCTTCATCCTTATCCTTCCTTCATTATATAGAGTTTCGAACTTTCGTTCTTTCCTAAAATCTCATTTCAATAAAGTTTTAAAAATAAATTCCTAAAAATTCCTCTCCATACAAGTTTCCCCCATCCCCTACATTCCTCCATAATTTAATTTCTTTAATTAATTAATTATCTTTATTTCCCTCACCCACCTAGTTTTACTAATAGAATCACTCCTAGGTGTCCCTAAATTCTCTTACAGGTTTTAATGGCTTTCCCTATTATTAAATTGCTAGTTCAGTTTAAATTAGAAAGTCCTTAAATGGTAGATACTTTTTCTAAGTTTGACTTTCTGCTTTTTCCCTTATGTTCCCCTTTTTCCCTTTTTATGTTTATCTCTTTTCCTAGTTTCCTAATTTTTCAGATTTTCCCTCTTTCCCCTTTTTAATTAGAACTCAAAAAGGTAGGTGTGGAAATTAACCCTTTTTCCCTTTTCTCATTTAATTTGTATTTTAAAATTATCAAAATAATAAAACCATTAATTCCCCTTTTTCTTTTAAATTTTATTCCAACAATTTATTTATTTTTAATGAATAAATTAAATTTATTATTCCCTTCGTGTTACAAGATTTAACGAAGTTCATAATTATTATTTATGTGTTTTTTATTTTTATTATTATTATTGTTATTTTTTTTTTATAGAGAGATAAAATTTTACCACTAGCATAGTTTAGACTTAAACCTTAAATTTTCGTACAGGGCGACATTTGATTAGGGAATTTCTTTTAAAAATTTATTAACACGTTATTTGTCCTAATGCCATCTAGGTTCATTCCTCTATAATCAACAACCCGACGTGTCCTTTAGGACGCACTAGGTGCTCCAAGGGTGCCACTCGCCTTAATCTGTTTCACTTGCGCGACGTGCCCTTCAGGATGCACTACGTGCTCAGAGGGTGCCACTCGCCTATTGACTGACTTGGTAGATATCAATAACCCTTGGAGTCAATACTCCGCTAGGTGAACTTGTGGGAGACTAAGGGCCTCTAAGGAATAAGGCCCCCACCTTATTGTGCACCCCTTAGAATCATTGTGAGCGATTGTCGCAGTCTGCCCTCATGATATCATGGGTCCTCTCAAACTAGGTAAACGTTAACCTACAGTTCGAGCCATGATGGGAGTGCTAGTAGGCTATGGCAGGGTTGTTGTCCACACCTCTCCCTCAACATATTTGGTAGTCGTGCATGGCCCCTTTACTCCACATGTGAGTCTCGTCGACAAGCTATTGTCAACCTACATCATCAAAAAATCATGTCAGAACATATCCATATCATATCATCTAATCATATGCACTAATATCACATTAAAACAATCAAACCCCAATGGTACACTCCGTGACTCGATCCAGAGTCCAAGGGTTTCCATCGATGCTTCTGCATCCTTGAGGTCCAAAATCATGCACACTTAGTAAACCGAGTCAATAGCACATGTCTATGTCAATGTAGTAAAACAACATGTCATCAACCCATAATGCCTCATAATCAAAATCAAAATTTTTAATAGCATAGTAATCCAGATCACTTGCAAGCAAGTGTCCTCAAAGAATAAGTTCGCTCAATGTGCCAGAGCAGGATGTTACATACACCCCCTCTTGGTCTAAACTTTGTCCCGAAGTTTCACAGTATAAATGCTTAAATAAAGTGTATCACAGTATCATATGTCTATCTATCAAACAAAAATGGAAACTGTTGGCACATATCATATGCGTCCTCCCAGGTCGTCGAGTGAGGACTATAATTGTCCCACTAGACCTTGACCTGCTCTATTGTTCGAAGCCGTAGCTATCGAACGCGATGATCCATAATGAAGATTCATTGAGTCGTGAGCTCCCCCTCATCCGTCACTAGCAAGGAGCTCATGTAAATAACATGTGTAGGATCACTAATATAATGTCTCAAAACATATACATGAAAAACATCGTGCATGCACCTCAAAGAATCAAGCAAGGCTAGTCGATAGGCCACGAGCCCCTTTCTCTCCACAATCTCGAAAGGTCCCATGAACCTACAAGAGAATTTAGCTCCCTTCCCAACCTTGATCAAACTTTTATGTGCTTTAACTCGCAAGAAGACTCGATCATCGACCTCGTAACTACAGTCGACATGAAGTGCATCAACATAACTCTTTTGTCGATCCTGTGCTTCTTTAATCCTTTATCTTAATTTTTGCATTTTCTCTTCCATTTCTTGGATCACTTTTGGTCCAACCAGGATCCTATCCTCAAGCCGATCCCAACTCAAAGGCGTCCGACACGGTCGCCCGTAAAGAAACTCGAAGGGTGCCATCTTAATGGTGCTCTGGTAACTGTTGTTGTAAGCAAACTCCACTAGTGGAAATAATTCTTCCCAATTCTTTTGTTGGTCCATCACATACATGCGCAACATGTCCTCCAAGGTTTGGTTTATTCATCCGCTCTGCCCTTCAGTCACCAGGTGATACATAGTACTAAAGTTAAGTTGGATTCCCAAGGCCTCTTGGAAACTCATCCAAAATCGTCCAGTAAACACCGATCCTCGATCGGATATAATCCTCTTAGGCACACCATGCTTCCTCACAATCTCATTGATGAAAGCTCTAGCTATGTCAAGTGCCTGATATGTCATACACATAGGAATAAAGTGACCACTTTTCGTCAGAGTGTCTAATACTACGAAAATCGAGTCATGTCTCCTTGCCGTCAGTGGCAATCCAACAATAAAATCCATCGAAATAACCTCCCATTTTGATTCTGGAATAGCGTGTGGTTGTAGTAATACTGTTGGGTGTCTATGTTCAGCCTTTACCTGTTGACATTTTAGACATCTGGCCACATAGTTGACTATGTCATCCTTCATTCCCTTCCAGAAGAATAAGGGTTTAAGGTCTTCTCTCATCTTCATGACTCCCGAGTGAGACATGTAAACTACTCTATGAGCCTCGCTCAGGATCAAAATCCTCAACTCGTTGTTCGGCGGTACGTAGATCCGATTTTTAAACCTCAATAATCCATCGCTATCAAACGAAAATCCTTCAAATTGCGGTACCATCATTGTGTTTTGTTCGATAAAACCCTCGACCTCTTTGTACCAGTCATCATTACACTGTAAAGTTAGAATATTTTCACGCAGATTCGTTTGAAGAGGCAACACCGAAAATATGCGTGGTCTCCGACTCAATGCCTCCGCCACTCGGCTCACTGTTCCTTTTATGTAAGTAATCTCAAATTCGTACTTGCTAAGCAATTCTGACCAACACCGTTGTCACGCGTTGAGGTTGTTTGCATAAATATGTGTTGTAGTCCACAATGGTCAGTCTTTAGATCAAATTTTCGTCCAACGAGGTAGTGTCTCCAAACCTTCAAGGAATATACGATGGCTAACAACTCCAAATCGTGCATCACGTAGTTCTCGTTAGGCCTTCTCAGTTTCCTCGAGATGTAAGTGATCACTCATCCATCTTGCATCAAGACTCTGCCTAAGCCTTCCTTGGATGCGTCAGTGCATACCAAGAGGTCCGCATACATGTCAGGGACCTTTACTATCAGTGCTATTGTCAACAACTCCTTGAGCCTCCGAAATGCTTCCGTGCATTTCTCGGTCCAAAAGAACTTCTTGGTTTTCTTCTGCAATTCCATGATCAAATTTGCTATATTCAAAAACACTTCGACGAACCGTCGATAGTATCCTACTAAACCCATGAAGCTACGCACTTTCGAGACATTCTTTGGCATAGGCCATTCCATAATGGCCTCGACCTTCGCTCGATCTACAACGATACCTTCACCAGAGATGACATGCCCTAAGTAGTGGTTCTTCGATTGATAAAATGAGCATTTGGATAACTTCCCATACAATTTGTTCTCTCGCAGACACTGTAGTATCAAGCGCAAAGGCTCATCATGCTCCTCCGTCATCCAAGAGTAAATCAAAATATTGTCAATGAATACTTGGATGAACTTGTCCAAGTACTCATGAAACCCCCGTTCATCAAACTCATAAATACCCCTGGGGTGTTTGTCAGTTCAAATGGTAAAACAGTAAACTTGTAATGTCCAAACCTCCTCTTAAAGGTGGTCTTAGGGACATCATCTTTCTTAATCCGTAACTGGTGATACCCTGATCGCAAATCAATCTTTGAGAACACCATCGCACCCTTCATTTGATCAAACGGATCATCAATCCTTGGCAACGAATATTGATTCTTGATCATGGCCTTTTTCAATTGACGGTAGTCAATGCAGAGCCTCCATGACCCATCCTTCTTTCGAATGAAAATAACAGGTGCACCCCACGGTGATGCACCTGGATGTATCAGTCCCAGGTCCAACAATTCTTTTAGTTGCATTCTTAACTCTTGTAATTCCGGGGTCGACATCCAATAAGGCGTTCTCTCTATTGGTTCAGTTCCTTATTTTAGGTCTATAGTGAACTCCAATTCCTTGTCCAGCGGCATCCCAGGTAAGTCCTCCAGAAATACGTCTGCAAACTCTCTCACCACTGGAAGGTGTTCTAAACCTTCCATTAATCCCTTCTCGTTTAACGCAAGGATCGGATAAATCTTGCACCCCTTGCGCATGCTCTTTCGTAGTTGTAAGGAAGAGATGAACCTCAGGGAAACTCCTTGGTTCTGTCCTACAATCACACGTCTCTGTCCCTCATCATTAAGCAAGCTCAACCCTTTCATATTATAGTTGAGTATCACCTCATGCGATTCCATCCTGTCCATACCAATTACAACATCATAAGATCCTAAGATTGTGATGTACAGGTTGGCCCTTGTGAAAAAATATCCCAGGTTAAGGATATAGCCTGTAAACTTTCCTCCAACCTTCTGTTTGGCTCCCGAAGCCATCTCTACGAAGCTAAACTTGTCATATTCGACTGCCTTTACCTTAATCCTTTTTAGCACTGCACCAGAAATGAAACTCTCAATAGCACCGAGATCTATCAAAATACTAAGGGTCTAATCAGGGACGGTACCTGTCATCTCGAGCATAGTTGAATGATGCTCTACTTGGTAGTTATTCACCGCTGCATGAATCTGATGGGCCTTTCCCATATCTCCCACAGTAGTGGGTCCCACTGATTCGGACACTCTAGTCCTCTCCACTGGGCAGTCGCGCTGGTAGTGTGGCTCCCTACACGTCCAACACCCCTTCTTCGGCCCAGTAGTCGTGGTACTCGAAGTAGAAGATGACGGCCCACCAGCCTGGAATCCTGGTCTGTTCTACTGAACAGGCCTAAACTATTGTTGCTGCGGTCGACATTGTTGTTGATGTTGTGGTCCCCAATAAGGTGTCCGCTGCTAAGGCGTCGATCACCGAGGTGTAGTGAAAGTGGATCCCCTCTAGAAGCCACGATATCCTGGCGTATATCTGGCTAGTATCTGATGTTGTTGTGCTCCAGATGACACCTACCCTGCTGGTCTCGCTGGAGTCCTGGTCTGACCCCCACTGATAAGCTCCTCCTCTGCTATGAGGGCCTTTTGGATGACATCATGCAAGTCTTGAGGCATCAAAATCATGACCTTTTCACGTATGCTACCATTAAGGCCAAACACGAACCTGGTGACCTTAAGTTTCTTAGTGTTAAGGTGCAGAGCATACCATAGTAGCTCCATAAAAAAGGCCTCATACTTGAGCACCGTACGACTGCCCTGTCGTAAGGCGTTTAACTCGTTGAGTTGATGCTCAATGAATTCCTCTGAAAGGTATCTCTCTCGGAACTGTTCCTCGAACAGTTCCCATGACACATCTTCGATGGCCATGTTTAGATGTGGTAGGAGCGTCTTCCACCATAGAAGAGCGCTTCCTTTCAATTGGAAGACCTCCATGTATACCTTCATGTTGGAGGTATAATCGCGAAGTGAAAAGCACATCGCCATGTTCTCCAACCATGCCTCGGTGGCTGCGCCATTCAGGGCACCAAAGAAATCGAGAAATTTGACCTTCTCGAGTTCACGGTGAATGCTATCAGTATCGACTGGAGCGGGAAATGGAACCTCAGCGGGTGTCGACGCCCTGGCCTCATCTCTGTCCAAATGGTTGATCATTGCCTCAGACATGTGCTAAAAAGATCTCATCATTCCGACCACATCACCAAATACTATCTGCTACTGTCTGACAACCTGCTCGTCTCCCTGGGGTTTAGATCCCTTAGGCGTGGATGCCACTGGAGGCATCGTGCCTCCTCCCCTAGAACCCCGTCATCTGTCTCCATGATGTCCTCTAACCATGATTACCTGCATGAATACAAGTCAAATCAATTAGTAACATTATAATCAAATCATATCAAAGAAATCCATAGCGATCCCAAGTCGCGGGTCGAACCCTCTCTGATACCACATGTAACATCCCCATCTGGTATGACTCCTACGATGTACAACCGGTAAAAGCACCCTAATTTTTTTTTTTTGGGTGTGTGTGTGTAGGAAGGTAATAATGACATTATACTCAACATCACAACATGACGACGACACAACACATGCAACTCACGCAACAACAACATAATGGCCTAACATAAAAGCACATCAAGCACCTGGAAGTAATGTACGACATTCAACCGATGAAAAATAATAATGACTACCTGCCCGTCCTACCTTGCAATGGTTAGGATCTCCATGACACATCAACAACGCTCAAGCCCAGGTTCCCATCGATTTTGACCATTTAAGCTTTTAGAGCTAGCGACTGTTCTGAGGAACAAGGAGGTGTCTACATCCCACCCGACACAAGCAGACCAAGCCTACTAAGCTAAGGACAATAATCCTAACAACCCAAAATTAATTACACAAGTAACTAGAACCCTTACAGTGAGAAAAATCAATCACATTAAACATTTAAAAAATCACGTACAAACATTAATTAATATTAAACAACAACCATTAATCAAGGCTAAAATTTCGTTATCTATGACTTAAATTGGCATTAATTACAGATCAATTAACCAGTCTAAATTCCATCAGTCAACGATTTACCCACCGAACTTAACATGGATTACGACTCAAATTTAGCGAGTTAGGGTTACCAATTAGGCGATATCTATAAATCCAACCAACCATAAACTTGAATAACAACATTAACATTCTTAAAGTGGAATGCTACCTATAGCACTTATGAACAATTAAACCTCAACATTAGTCTAGATATAATGATTGAACTAACCACACTAGCTGTTTATTATCATTGAGGAGGAAATTGCCAGCTAATAACATTGTAGTAGCAAATCAACAAGGTAATTACATATCTGTTACATAACAATTTAATACAATAGTTAACCAGGCATTTAACATAATGATTAACATAATCAATTAATTGAGCAATAACAAGGTAGTTTGCATGACTATTTTCATAACAAGTATTATAGCACTAACAAGGCAATTATCATGTTAATTAACATAACAATTAATATAACACTAGTGAGGAAATTTATATCACGGTTAACATAACGATTAATAGGACAAAAACAAAGAAATTTACATAATTGTTAACCATTTAACTCGCTGGGACATTTAATCAATAAGTATGAATTTGTTGACCATTCACAATGTTGTAGCAATTGTTATGGCATTTAGTAAGGAAATTAATATAGCATTTAACATTGCAATAAACAAGTCAATTAACTGTAGCAATGGTTATGGTAAATTCGTGGTCATTCCAACAAGCTCAGTCAACATTCTAAAGGCAAAAGTCATGGGTAATTACAACAAGCTCCGACAACATTCTAAAGGCAAAATTGTGGGTAATTAAACAACAATCAAAGTCAAATTTTAAAGGCAATAATCGTGGGCATTAAACAATGGTCTCAGACAGGTTTTAAATGGAAAAACATGAGCATTTAAACAACAATATCAGACATGTTTTGAATGGTAAAATCATGAGCATTAAATAATGGTCTCAGACATGTTTCGAATGGTAAAATTGTGAGCATTAAAGAATGGTCTTAGACATGTTTTGAATGGAAAAACGTGAGCATTTAAACAACGATCTCAAACATGTTTTGAATGGTAAAATCGTGAGCATTAAACAATGGTCTCAGTCACGTTTTGAATGGAAATTCGTGAGCATTTAACCGCAATCTTAGCCATGTTTTGAATGGAAAAATCTTAGGTAATTAATCAGCTATCACAGTCTCATTTTAAAAGGGAAAAACATGTACAGGGACACACCAGAAGGGAATTTATGGCTATCCGTAATTAAAATATGCAGAATTATGTGCCCAAAATGCACCAAAAGGAACTCTATGTTGCCAACATCATTTAAAAGGGAAAAATGCTGGAAAAATGCAGACATGGAAATGAATTCGTTTTCCATTGCCAAGATATCAATGCCACACAGACAGGAATACAAAAAAAAACGTTTTTCATCTCCCGGACACCAATATAAAATGCAGATAGGAAATCAAACGTTTTTCCCATTGCCAGAGTACCAATACAATGCAAACAGGAATACACAAACGTTTTTCATCTCCCGGACACTAATATAAAATGCAGATAGGAAATCAAACGTTCTTCCCATTGCCAGATTACCAATACAATGCAGACAAGAATACAAAAACGTTTTTCATCTCCCGAACAACAATATAAAATGCAGATAGGAAATCAAACGTTCTTCCCATTGCCAGAGTACCAATACAATGCAGACAGGAATAAAAAATAAGAATGTTTTTCCATTTCCAAGATACCATTATAAAAATGCATCAATTCGTTTTTATTTTCATTGCCAGAATACCCAAAAATTTGTAGACCGGAAATCAATTCGTGCTTCCAATGTTATAACCCCAATACAACACATACAACAGTAAGAGAACGGAAGGATCCGATGCGAAAGGTCATGGAATGATTGCCAGGGTTTCTATCAGTCAAGGCTTAGAGAAAACCAACCAGGACACAAGATAATCCACACACAAAAGTCATTGCCAGATGACAGAATTAACAATCAGCCAGGGACAAACATCCAGGGTAGTCGGCTAATAGATTCATCCTTTGCTCATCATCCTCTCACATAAAAGTAGGGCGCTGAGATCCATAGGTCTTTTAATGCTATGGAGACGACCGGAGATCAAGCTCCTGGCCGACTGCTCAGGTGAGGACTAGTGAGCTAGGGATGAAGGGTAAACAACCATGAAGGTCACAATCAACATAGCAAGGTGGTCAAGACATGCGGGAAAACGAAGGCCATGAGAGTCAAAAACCATCGAGCTAGGCTAAGGAAAGTTTTAGTAACCAATTTTAAAAAAAACATCATTTTACTTTTCCATTAAATAAGCAGATCTAAGCATAAGTCCTAATACACTCTCGCTCGCTTTGGATGACGTCTCGCGCGCTCCATGCAACTCTCCCTCGTTGACCATCGATACTTCACGGATACCTCCCAACCAACGCTAGGGTTACTCTTCTTCCCCCCTTAGCCACCCCAGCCCCAAAGGGGCCACACACTCACTATCCAAAGATTTTGACTAGCTCCCAGCTCGCCTCGCAAGGTTGAGCTACCACTTCTCATCGAGTTGGGTATCCCAACTCCCACAAGTTAAGTCAGTCAAGTAGATATTTCTGCAGCATAACATTACGCAAACAGAAGAAGATCATTCTCCTTCCTTCATTATATAGAGTTTCAAATTTCCTTTCTTTACAAGTGTCCCCCATCCCCTACATTCCTCTATAATTTAATTTCTTTAATTAATTAATTATCTTTATTTCCCTCGCCCACCTAGAGTTACTCCTAGAATCACTCCTAGGTGTCTCCAAATTCTCTTACAGGTTTTAATGGCTTTCCCTATTATTAAATTGCTAGTTTAGTTTAAATTAGAAACCTCTTAAATGGTAGATACTTTTTCTAAGTTTGACTTTCTGCTTTTTCCCTTTTTATGTTTACCTCTTTTCCTAGTTTCCTAATTTTTCAGATTTTCCCTCTTTCCCCTTTTTAATTAGAACTCAAAAAGGCAGGTGTGGAAATTATCCCTTTTTCCCTTTTCTCATTTAATTAGTATTTTAAAATTATCAAAATAATAAAACCATTAATTCCCCTTTTTCTTTAAAATTTTATTTCAACAGTTTTTTTTTTTTTTAATGAATAAATTAAATTTCTTATTCCCTTCGTGCTACAAGATTTAACAAAGGTTATAATTATTATTTATGTGGTTTTTATTTTTATTATTGTTATTGTTATTTTTTTTGTATAGAGAGATAAAATTTTACCACTAGCATAGTTTAGACTTAAACCTTAATTTTTCGTATAGGGCGACATTCAATTAGGGATTTTGTTTTAAAAATTTCTTAACACGTTATTCGTCCTAAGGCCATCTAGTTTGATTCCTCTATCATCAACAATGCGACGTGCCCTTCAGGATGCACTAGGTGCTCCAAGGGTTCCACTCGCCTTAATCTGTTTCCCTTGAGCGACGTGCCCTTCAGGACACACTACATGTTCCAAGGGTGCTACTCGCCTCTTGACTGACCTGGTAGACATCAATAACCCCTAGATTCAATACTCCGCCAGGTGAACTTGTGAGAGACTAAGGGCCTCCAAGAAATAAGGCCCCCACCTTATTGGTTTCCCTTTAGAATCATCGTCAGCGACTGTTGCAGTCTGCTCTCACGACATCGTGGGTCCTCTCGAACTAGGTAAACGTTAACCTATAGATCGAGCCATGGCGGGAGTGCTAGTAGGTTGTGGCAGGG
>JZKD02S1618317.1:1144490-1159528 GCA_000966675.3 Picea glauca
AATCAGATGCACTAATATCACAGTAAAACAATCAAACCCCAATGGTACACTCCCTGACTCAATCCGGAGTCCAAGGGGTTCCATCGATGCCTCTGCATCCTTGAGGTCCAAAATCCTACACACTTAGTAAACCGAGTCAATAGCACATGTCTATGTCAATGCAGTAAAACAACGTGTCATCAACCCATGATGCCTCATAATCAAAATCAAAAGTCTTAATAGCATAGTAATCTGGATCACTTGCGAGAAAGTGTCCTCAAAGAATAATTTCGCTTAGTGCGCCAGAGAGGGATGTTACATTAATTCCTTTAGAAACACATCTGAGAATTCTGATAACACCACATACTATTCTACACTCACTCTATCCTCCTTCTTGTTCATAGTTTTTATGTCATATAATTTACAACCTTTTATCATACATTTCTTCAATTTTAATGATGAAATGAATCTTAATGACACTCTTCTATTTATCCCAACTAAGATTATTTTACATGATATATTGTATATAAAATAACTCCTCTTATTTTTACAATATAATACTACTTCATGAATATTTAACCAATCCATTCCTATTACTATATCATAGGATCCCAAAATAGTTGAATACAATGATACTCAGGTTACAGATACACCTAGATCAGTTTCAAAATACTTAACTAAATTTCCTACTTCTTGCTTAACTGTAGAATCCATCTTTACTTGAGTTAAAAATGCCTCCTTATCATGACATAATACTATGAAGTTACTTGAAATGACATTCTAGAATTTTATATAGGAAATAAAGACTAGTTGCAGAAAATGAACCTACAAGACTACCAAAGATAATAAATCTAGAAGGAAACTTTCTACATTAGAAAATTAATCCATAACAACAATACATACTCAAGGAGTTCAAATTCCTTGACTCTACAAGTGTTTAAAATTCTCAAGAACGAGTATGAATTTATAGAGCTAGTCACTAGATCCTATTTATGCAAAAGAATTACATTAGTTATCCCTTCAATCAATTCTTGATTGAATGGATCATGTGTTTAGAATCACTATAATCAATGACCTATGTTCTAGAGATCAATTCCTTTACTATATTGTCCTCCCTCAATAAAAAAATTCAAATGGATATTATTTTGGATTTGGTGACTTCGATGATTGAAGGCTTGGAAATTATTGGAGGTTGATGAGGGGAAATAATCCCCCTTTTCTCTCATGCAATATTGGTGAAGTGACTCCTTTAAGTTTGACCTACTTTAACAATAGGTTAGGTTAGGGGGAACACCCAACATAATTGTATTAGTAATGGTCAAGAGAGGTCTTATAGAGTAGAAAGTTGATCAAAATATCTCAAAACCATGCCTCATGATACTATAATTGAGAGGCCAATGAGTTATGATAATTGAAATTTTGCTTATGTGCAGTAAAGGAAATTGTCACAAGGTTTAAAATTTGGTGAGTTGTGGTGTATTGCAAGGGAATGCACTTTCAAGTTTGGTGTGTTGCGAGGATTGAAAAAGTCGATAGGTGTGATATGATGTGATGAAAGCTACTTTATCTAGGATGTATCATGACCTAAGAATATTTCCAACATTACAACTTATTATGCCAACAGGGCATTTTGAATCCCATGACACATTGCAAGAGTTGAAAACTTCTAAATGTGTGAAACATCAAAATTTCCAAAATTTTCTAAGTCCTTCTATATCACAGAGGGGAAAACATTCCCATAATGTGATGTATAATACCAAAGTAATTTTCATGGAATGTGTCGCACTAAGACAAATCTTTATGTGATGCGATAAAAAAAATTTCACAAGTTGATTAAGCGTACGAGAAGGAAAATTTCCCTAAAAAAGGTTAGAAGAAAAGATAAAAGTCAAATTATGAGGCTTCATGAGACACGTGTAAAGTGTGAAAGAATTATTGCATGAAAATATTCTAACTTTTGTGATCAAATTAAAGATGAGTCATGGAGGTTCGAAAGTTTGAAAAATAGAAGGGGACACAATCCATTTTTTCCTTCTTCAAATGAAAAAAGAAAACAAAATGGTAATAGGAAGTTGTTTCTTTATCAACAAGATGTCAACATACAATCTTGACTCCCTAGGACCCACCTTCATTTTTCTGCCCTTGATATTATGGTAGAGATTTTTGGATTTAAGGGTTTTTTCTCTTACTGTTTTTGGTCATTATGATATAATGTGTTTTCATATTCTTCCTATAGGGTTTTTATAAATGACCATAGACATCATATCTCTTGTTTGAGACAAGATACCACCATTCTAACCATTTTGTATTTCTATATATATTGTAGTGTTTCTCACTACCTAATTAATTATATAATTTAGTTTTCATTGTAATACTCTTCATTCATTATTATTGATGTGTTTTCTCTTAATTATTTTGTTATTTAATTTTATTCTCATTATAATCCAAATCAGGTTTAGAAATAAGATCATACATATAAGTTCAACATAAGATGGCAAAATATCAAGAGAAGCACATGACCAAGCATAATCAACATTGTATTAAAAATGCCTTCACAATAGGAGACATATTTAGATTGCACCTCGATACATAAAGGTTGCAATGACCATGAAATAAAAAGAAGGCTTGTAGATATAGACCTTTTGAAGTATTTGATAAATTAGGAAACAAGATTTACAAATTTAATATTCCATCATATATGTGGATTACTTAGTAGTAATTGTAAATAACCTAAAACTCTAATGATTGATTGATGATGATATATTGATTGATGATGATGATTGACACATTTTTTTATTTGAGAAAATGAGAAATCATATATATATATTGCATTGTACTTTCTTCTTTGAAAGTGAGAAATCATATATATATATATATATATATATATTACATTGTACTTTCCACTTATTAAGAAGAAAGGTACACAATCCTTTATTTCATGATATGTTTTCCCAAATTGGGTTTCTTACGATACATAGTGTGTATCCGTAAATTTATAACACCTTTATGTGTCTGAATAATTACATAATCTATATGATATGTTTTATTTTTAGTTATATTAGTAAAAATACAAAATTTTAGTCACATAATTGAGCATACAATTATTATACTAGAAATGTTGCGTTAATATTTGTTCTAGAAACCCAATCATTGGATTATCCAAGATCGGTTATAGACATTTATACACTTGGAATAGACTAGAAGGAGGGAATAGTTCAACTCTCAATACACCATTTATGGCCTCTACTTGAGATTTCTTGAAGTGACATATTTTATGACATATAATTTTGTTCACGTTGGCCTTGAGAGACCCTTATAAATTTCTTATTTTATATTTTATAATTATATGTTAATATCATTGATTTTTTAGTGGATAGAAAAAATAGCTATAAAATTGAAAATAATAGATTTTTTTTTTAAACTTTCTAAAATAGATTTATTATAAAAAATTAAATCCAATTGGTTACTTTAATTATTGATATTTTATTATTATTAATAATAATCTATTTTTAAGCTCATAATGAAACCATACATCAATTGGTGTATGATATCACTTTTTTTATGGGACAAACAACCCCTTTCGTGCGATGATTTGACTATTCCCTTTTGATTTGAACAATTGACCTCAAAGGAGGGAACACATTTTTTTAACCATTAGGTCCATTTAGGATATATATTAGTTAATATTAATTAATATACTAATATTATTTACAATTGGGTTTTTCAAAATGATGATAATAAAGAAAATAAATCATTTATGCTAAAAATTAAATACTACATGAAATTTTAGTATTAAAAAATTATACAGTAAAAACTCAAAGTTTAGTTATTAATTTTTTAGGTGGATAATAATAAATTACAAGCATAACATCATAACACGTTTTTCATTTATTTCCAATTGATCTCACTATAGGTCTATCAAAGGCGTGCAGATTGGGTACTCATTGGATGTGGAATTTAATTCCACATCCAAGAAGTTCCTACTCTTGAAATTTGAGTAAACCTATAAAGATATCAGTAAAAATATGATTAAAAGAAATAAGTTTTTGTAATTCTCGAAATATCTAATCTAACTTAGTACATTAAACACAAATAAAACACTATAATTTGTAACCATTAATTGAGAAAATAAAGATAAATTAAACTCTACATGCATAGTCCAAAAGAAGAAGGAGTATTGAGGGGATTACCTGAGAGTTATAGAGTTAAACTCACTTAAATGTGAAGAATAAAAAACTACTATGCTCCAATATTTGATCCATCCAACCATAAAAAAAATGCAGGGGATGACTCTCCTCCCAACCATCCTCTCGGTCAACAAATAAAGAGCCTCTGATCCCTCAATCAAGATCCTATGTCAACCTCTAATTCCTCAACTAAATATTTACCTTCACCCAAAATCTCCCTCACCCCCTCCACTTCCTAGATAAATAGAATCTATCCACCCAAAAATATCCATCTATAGGTTCCATTTGTCATCATATGATTTAGATTTTCCAATAGTTACAATCAATTTTTTTTTTCCTTTATATTACTTTCCTTTCTAATATATTAGTTGACTGGTAGTTCTTAATTTATATTTTCCCTTAGTTACAATCAATAATTTCTCTTTCCTTTTCGTTACTTTCCTTACAAATATTTTATTTGAATACTAGTTATATTCATCATGTTTTGATTATCACCTATTATTATTTTAAACCATTATGATTTCCTTCCTCTAGTATCTAATATTTCTTATTATATATAGGGAGTTAGAAACTTTCCGCCTTTAAGAAACTCCATCCCGAAGTTCACTTTAATTATGTTTCTTATAGGTGTGTGTGTACACACACACACACACACACACACACACACACACATATTAACTTTCTTCCTATATCATCCCATCACCCTATGTTGTAACTAGTATAATATCCACCCAAGTGACCACAACAAGCATCGAAAGTAACGTCAAAACTCTCATGAAGTGTGAGTACTCTCTATCCCTCTTCCCCCTTTCGGTACTAGGAATAATTTATATCACTCTAACTGGAGCCCCAACTCCCAAGACCTCATCTTCCAAAGTAGGAATTTGGTCTGGTACACTACACATTTACCCCAAGCATATCAAAAGTATGACCTAAATTTCCTCCACAACTCCTACCATGTACTCAGCCCTCAGAATCTAATTCCAAACACACAACTCCATTGACAAGTAATACTTCATCCCTTCTTTTGGACTTAGGCATCACAACTCCAATACCAAGAACTCTCATGTTCTTAAGATGGTCCTATGTCCCATAAAAAATTATACATGGAAAAAGAACCACTACCTTAGAATGGTTTATTGAGTTTGTTCCCATCCCATAAGGTATTAATTGTAGATATTCTCCTTCATAGGTATGGGCTCCAAGGAGATAATTGAATATATTGGCCCTCTTAACTCACTAATGTATTTTCTGTCAATCACCACCTCACAACATGCAACCAATACAATAGTCATAAACATAACATCATTATCTCGTAGAAAAATAATTCACATGCATATTGTCACATGTCTTCATTATCGAAATAAGGCACTGTATGCCCATTCATATCATCAAAAAACATCTTATCATTACATTTTCATGAAATTAAATCATGTCATCACATCATGAGATACTATCATAATATTATAATGTCAACATACATTTATCAAAGATATAACATTATGTCAACATAACACATGGAACCACATGTCATCATACCATCATGAATATGATATTCATCTCAACACATATCACATGTAGAGCAGTAAAACATCATCAACATTCTTTTCATGATTCATCAACAAAATAAAATTCGCTAGCCTACATAAATGAACACTGAATACCAACTTGTATATCCAATGTAACAAATATCATCTAGACATCCATGTAGTACATGTATCTACTTGGTTAAGTATGTCAGCCTTATCTAACTCTACAAAGTATCATCAATATTATGAGTTCCATGTGATCGTAGATATACATATCTTTTATTATTATTATCATTTCTTCTTACAACAAGAAGGTTGACCATTTCATAGATATGTATAGTCACCCTATGAGTATGCTAAAATTTTCATATATTTTCCCTATCTGAATACGTTATTAACCTTCATGTAATCCCCCTCATATAGAGACAAAATCTATAGTCATGTATTCTTCCCCTCCTAAGGTATTTCAATTAAATTCAACATTAAATTATTATTGGCCATACTAGCATGACATAATTCATGAATACTTAAATTATCAGTTCTATATGTCTTTTCATCGTTATCCAAGGATCTTATGTCACTTCAATTCTTTGGATTATTCATTCAAATACCACTATACCCAATAGCATGTAATGATTAGGTCATCATTTTTTTTAAAGTTTTCTATCATGATTAATTATTACAGACCCACTATTACGACAACAAATAGTGAGTACAAGGAGGTAATTTTTAAAAATTGTTTTTACAATGTTAAGACAAGTGACATGCATCACAACATACATTAAAATGACACACAACCAATAAATCACAACCAACTGAAAAAATCATTACTTTTATTCAATCAACTCAACGCATAAACATAACCTAAGTAAACTACCCATGCTACCTATGCTGCATGAATAGGACCTCCAAGTCACATAAGAAACACTCAATTTTAGGATTCATCCAATTGATTTTGACCATTAAAGGTATCAGGATTGATCATTGTTCTGAGGAACATAGAGGTGTCTAAATCTTGTTAATCCAATCATAAGCCAAAATTCAACCAGATTTATCAACCATTCAACCATCGATTCTTCATAATGCCATAGAATAACTACTTGCGTAATCAATAATTTGAGAAAATCAAGTGCAAAGTCGAGTAAGAGAAAATACATAAGAAATAAAAAGCCACGAGAGAATAAGTACAAACTTGTAATAGATAGAAATTTTTTTTGATCATTCATAGAACTTTCCAAGCTAGGTTCATTAAGGTCATGCATCAATTATCATTTGCTTCAAGATTTTTTGGCCAATAAAAATTATATAAAGATCAAGTGTTTTTTCCTTTAATAGGAAGTCTTTAAGAATATAAATCGAATTCAATATCAATTACCATCCCAATTAATAATTCTATAAGAAATAAAACCTTTTAAGAGTAAGTAAAAATAATTTAATACTAGAATATAGATCCAAAAGTAAGGGCACGATAAGATCAATCTCATAGGAATTACTTAAAGGTTTCTATATTACTATAGTATCATTTAAAGACTATAACATTTAATTTTAACAAGAAACACTAAGTATTTGTTGGATTACTAAGAGGGGGGTGAATCAGTAATAGAGAAATTTATTTTTTTTTCACCATAAAATGAAAGTGTTATATGAATGTAGCATTATCATCCAATAGTTGTAGAGTAAATAAAAAATGAACATCTGAGCAATCATACACATACACAGTACACCAGTGTTTTTACGTGGAAACCCAAAGTGGGAGAAAAGCACATAATGCTTTTTCTTATATGTCTTTAAGAATTACATTCATTGGAAGCACCAACTGCTTATGTTTTCTAGCTACAATTGGAAGGAGGCTCCAACCCCCCAGTTTCTTAGGCTACAACCTGAGGGAAGCTCAAAATCCCCAATTATCTGGCTACAACCAGAAGGAGGATAAAACCCCCTATGTTCTTTGTCTACAACCACCTATCCTTGCCCCGTCCAACTTCCCTATCATAGAAGTAGAATGATGGAAACACTATCACATTATCACTATGAGATATACTACTATAAACCTGTACAAATAAATGAGTGCATCAACCATGCACCAAATATGTACAAATCATGCATCAAATACACATAAACTATGAATCATCAAGATGTACCAACCTCATCAACTATACACCTCATGTATGTGCCAAATCATCAACTACTTGTCTCAACCATGTACCCAACATGTACCTCAACCATATACCAAATACATATACCAATATAACCATCAAAAGTTCTCTAGCAATACATCACACTATCCATAACCAAATACCATAAACCATTACATCAAACCATGTGCCACAAATTCACTACTATACAACCTTTATCTATAACATACTTGAACCAAAATCCCTCATCAATTTCATCATCCAAATCTGATTTGTAGCTCTGTAACAAACCTGGTGTATATGATCACATACCTGCAAACCTTCCTTAACTTTAACAATAAGAGACTAGCATTTTATCAAAATTTACTTTAGTCTCACATAACTAATTTTGTATTACTCAACAACCGTAACTTGCAATAATCATAACTATGTACCTGTAATGAATAAAGATATGAAAATGGTACACAATGTTTTTCAGTGTCTTTTGTGAAATTCCTCCAGATTTCACTACTTGGAACCTCTCAGAAATTGAGTTATAGCAAAAATGGCATACCTTGTTGAATTCTGGCTTATTCTAGAGATCAAACTTGTATAGAATTCCCTGCATGGAATATTTGTTTTATAGATAAGAACATGGTAAACAACATACTAAGAACGATACTCTAACCAATACATTTTTTCTTACTGAATTTGGATTTGTTATGAAGAAGTTATGACGTTTTTACCCCAAACATTTGTTTTAGACTAGTTTCAGGACTAGCCACAAACCCTATTTTCCATGGAGTGTAACTCCAAAAATACAATGACCCACAAGCAGAATTTTTTATCACAACTACTTGGATATGTTTTTTCCTCCCTTGAATTTCAACATTATTTACTTCACCTTCCCTCTGAAATTTGACTTAGATATCCTTTGGTTACCTTGGTCACTTGTATATATTCAATATGATAAAGTGTTATTAAAATGAGAGACCCTTGCATCTTATTTATACTTTTATGTAGATTCCTCAAGGGGTTACCTTCTAACCATCTTAAACCAGCTAACCCACTTCTGACCACTTGTCCACTTGGTAATTTATTCATTAAATTTATTAATTAAATAATTTCTTTTTTATTCACTTTGACTTATAGTACATTCACCACTTTACTTTATTGTTTACCTTCTAAAATCTCTTAAACCACTTTCCTAATTTTAGGGCTAACCCACTTCTAACCACTTTTCCACTTAGTAATTTCTCCATTAACATTATTATTTAAATACTTTCTTTTGTATCCACTTTGACTTATAGTAAACTCATCACTTCACTTTATTGTTTAAATAATTTCTTCTTTGCAACCACTTTGACTAATTTGACCTTTTGGGGCTTCTAGATGACTCATGAGGGTTCTCCAACTTCACACGACCATAACTCTCTAACCGTGAAGATTTATGTGATGTTCCACATACCAACTAAAATGGAATGACATGTACTATCGATATAGAATAATATTACCTTCAAATATATTAAAAATCATACCATTATACATCAAACAAACTTGGGTTCATTACAAAAACCTTTGTTCTACCAGAATTCGCTACCAGACTTTCTTCAAGGGTTGATATCAATGAAAACCAACCCAAATAATAAAAAATCTCCTCCTTTGGCATTGATGGAAACACTTTGATGAAATACTGAAGTCATATCACTCATGCTCCCCTTGTGACCATTGCTCCCCCTGGAACCATGCCTCTGTGCTATTCATATGATAAATCTCTCCCCCTTTGTCATCAATGGAAAAGGTATATTTCCATCCGAGGTTTCTCCCCCTAACTGAACTTTCCTTGGGGATACTCCCCTAGAATGAACTCTTCCTGAAACTGATCTCCCATCCTGAACTGTCCTCTTTATGGTTCTTCCTCTTGTAAATCTAATACATATAAGATAATCATTCAAAATGATTCATTTTGGAGTAGAAATTACTCTGAGTCTCTAGCGAAGATACTCAAAGAATTCTCTTGGAAGTGATTTTGTAAATATGTCTTCCACTTGTTCTTTTGTGCCAACATATTCAACTATGATGTTCTTCTCTGCAACCTGTTCTCGTAGACAGTGATACTTCATTGGAATGTGCTTCGTCTTCAAGTGCATCACCAGGTTCTTTGAGATACTGATGGCACTTGTATTATCAAAATATATTGGAATGAGCTCATCATACTCAACCTGTATATTTGTCATATTTTGTTTCATCCATAAAGCCTATGTAAAAAATGTTGTTGCTGCAACATAATCTACCTCAACTATAGATAAGGATATTGATGATTTTTTCTTACTTAGCGATAATACTAAACACTCACCAAAGTAGAATGTTGCTCCATTGGTGCTTCATCGATCATCAATGCAACCTGCCCAATCTGCATATGTGTAGGTAATAAGTGATATATCCTTTCTTTTTGGATACCATAATCCAAACTCTTATGTTCCTTTGAGATATCTGAAAATCATCTTCACTGCTAATACACGTGATTCCTTTGGTGCTGCTTGAAATTGTGCCACCTGTCCAAATACCCGCATTACATCTGGTCTAGATGTTGTCACATATAGTAAGCTACCAATCATTGACCTATATTGCCTCTGGTCATCATGTTTGCTCAACTTGCAACTGGTTTGCATAGGAGTGGTAACTAGTTTGCAATCTTCCATTATGAACCTCTTTATCATTTATCTGATATACTTAGTTTGAGAAATAAAAAATACTTGGTTTATTTGACGTATCTGAAGAACTAGAAAGAAGGATAGTTCTATGAGTAATGACATTTCAAATTCATTCTGCATATCCTTTGCAAATTGTTGTCTTAACCTGTCATCATTACTTCCAAAAATAATATCATCAACATAAAATTCAATTAATAAAATACTATGTTGAGTTACCTTGATGTAGAGGTTGTTGTTTTCACTTCCTTTTCTGAACCTTGCATGTTGTAGATATTTATCCATTATAGAGTACCATGCTCTAGGAGCCCGTTTTATGCCATACAATGCCTTCTTCAATTTACACACATAATCCGCATTCTCTGACATGTGAAATCCTTTTGGTTGTTCAATGCAGACTTCTTCTTCAAGTTCCCCATTCAGAAAAGATGATTTCACATTCATATGATACACTTTAATATTATTGGAACATTCATAAGCTAAAAGAAATCACATTTCTTCCATTCTAGCAACTGGGAAAAATATCTCTTCAAAGTCGATTCCTTCAACCTGTCTGTATCCTTTACATACCAATCTATATTTGTTCCTTGTAATATGACCATCTTCATTAAATTTATTTCTGAATACCCACTTTGTGCCAATAACATTCTTATTCTTAGGTCTTCGAACCAATTCCAAAGTGTCATTCTTCTCTATCTGATCCAATTCTTCATCTTCCCCTTCTACTTCTTCTTCATCTTCTACCTATTCTTCGTAAATATGTTTCACTGATTCATTTTCTTCTTCCTTTGATTCTGGTCCACCTGTTTCATCAATTGTTACATTGATTCTTTCCACAACTTTGCTCAATATCAGATTGTAACACTTGTATGTTATCCTTGTACTTGATTAACTAACAAATACTCCTTTGTCCACATGAGATTCAAACTTTCCCATTCTTCCATATTCTATTTTGATGTAGCATTTGCTTCCAAATACTTCGAATTGTTTCACATTTGTTGGTATTTATTTCCATAGCTCGTAGGGAGTTTTGTCATTGTTGCTTCGAAGCATTACTCTGTTTTGAATGTGAACTATTGTATTCATTACATGTGTCCAAAAATATCTGTCAATTTGGAATCCATTAGCATTGTTCAAGCTATTTCCTTTGTAATTAACATCCATATTTCTCCTTTGTCTCTAAACCACTCTCTGAACCAATGAATCCATACTCTCATCCACTATCATATATCTTTCCAAACCTATTAGGTGTTCTTACAAATCTATCTTTGTCCATACTATCCAAGACTCTATTGCACAACTGTCCATAATGATGACCCATTTATCACTATACTATCATGAAGTCTTCACTACTACAATTGATTGTACATCTGCTAACTGGCTACTCTAGATATTTCTTCTCAACTCTTAAATCTGGTCGAAGGATGGTTCTTTGTTCTGTCACAACTATCGCATAGACTTCCCATTTCTAATATTCATATTACCTGGGAGTATCTAAGCCATATGGCTCAAAACAATTCATTCTTTTATGTGTACTCATCATCATCTTCATTGGTAGATTCATCATCTCTCTGATCTCTGACTTCTTTCTTTCTGTATGTGGATTCATCTTTCACTACAATGCCTGAAAGTACAATCTCTTGAACTTGTTCCTTATTTGCCTGTCTTTATTTTCTTTCAGTTACTTTCCAAACCTCTTTGTATCTGGCATCTTTCTTTTTCTCTATATAATTTTCTTCATCTCTTTTTATTGCCAATCTTGCGATCTCTGGGACCTGTTCTTTGTTCACATGTTCATTTTTTCTTATCCATACTTTATTATATCTGATACCAGTGCTCTATTTCATGGAAGTATTGATCATGCTTCTACAATCACTAGTTATGTGTCCAAGGTTATGACATTTGTAACATTCAATGTTACGTGGGGCCACATAGACACTTCTTGCTAGAAAATTTCTTTTATAATCCTTGCAATCTGCAACCTTATCTCCAAAATTAGTACAATAAAAACAATGACCATAAAAGAAATTTGCAAACTTGGGAATGAATGATTTTTTTTGTGGTGTAGTCCTTCTGAAATTCTTCCTTGACTGATCATGATCATGATTGAAACTTCTTTGTTGCTTGAACAAGGATGGTATTCTTGAAGATGTATCTTCAATAGTTTTCTTAGATTCTGTTTGACCATGTGATGCAGGAGCATCCATACCTCATCAAGCGAGCCCACGTGAGGAGAAAGAAAGGACAACTGGGTAGCACTAGCACCAATTTTGAAACACCTTGATATGTAGCGCCAAACATTAATGCATTGATGTGATGAAGTGCACTTGTACATTGTAACGGACCTTGAGTAGATAAGCTCTTGTCCTTAGGTAGCTGAGGCATTTATTAGATTTAATGCAGGTAGATAAATTAATTAAGTCTAGATTAGACAGTTTTACTTTCGTAAAGGAAAACAGAATATAGGCACCCTCCTTTGTATCATTGTAACAATGAGCATTATTATTATTATTAGCATTCATATGAGAACCAGGAGCAAGAAGAGAGCAATCAGAGAACTTGTGGAGGACACCCATGTACATATTGAATTAATAGAAGGAAGACTTTGATTCAATTCCATGGCCGTGATCATTCTCTGTGTATTTTTGATATTATGCTGTTGCATATTTGCTTCTTGTTTTTCCTATGTTCTATATGCTGCGTATGTGATTGCATGGCACGTTCAAAATCTGAGAGAATGAGGAAATGAGTTTCAATTGTTTCTCTGTTTGAGCCAGGAGATTCCTGCATAGAGTGCAGTTGAATTCATCCTCTTAGAGTGCGTCGATGGGGCTTAGCAGTTAAACTCTTGTTCTTGTTCATCCAGGAGTGGATTGGATAGATAGATCCGTGCAAGACGTGCGCAGAATAGACGAGGTCTCGGAGTTGTGATTCTGAGCTAAGGTATTGATAGACTTCTGCTGTAGGAGTGCGCGGAGTCAAGTGACTTCAACACTTGGTGTGGTTGAAGGTTTTCCACAAGGAATGCGTGCAGGGAGTTTCCGGAAGAAGCTCAGAAGTTGGGAAAGCTCAGGAAAGATAGGCCTTCGAAGTAGTAGAAGAGCAGTGGAGAGAACATTCGTGAACCATTTGCAAGGTGAAGCGAGCGGGTTGGAGGACGGGTCTCGTGGAGATACGTTCTTATTCGGGATTTGCGTAAGGAGGAAAAGTGGACGTGAAGTTTACAGTGCAGACGGAAGGAAGTTCAAAGCCCAGATTGGATAGAAGCCGTCAATCGGGGCCACAAGGAGTGTGACTCGTCTCGTGGATTGGACACATCGGGAGTTCGCAAGGTAAGATTCCTACTTCTCTTAAAGGGAGATCGCGAGATCACGAGAAACGAAGTCCCGACAATTTCGTGCATAGTGCGGGTCATAGTCGGGTGACGTAGCAGGGAATCTCGGGACACCGGATCTCGGGAGTTGAAGGGCCAAGAGATTGTTCTCGCGAGTGGCGAGGAAGAGATAGGCGAGATAGCAAGTTATCGGCATCTCGGCGTTTCAGATCTCGGAGATTGGGACACCGAATGTGTAGTGACGCGAGTCGCGAAGTCGCGATAAAGAGAAGTTCGACTGAGCTGAGGGAAGGTCAGCGTTGACCAAAGGCATCGGGTCTCGGAGATCCAAGGGCCTATTATTCAACGGTCGAGTTCGCGAAGCCGCGAGAGCTGATCCCCCGATAACCAAGGAAGGGAGGATCGCGCAAAAGGAAGAGTTACTGTGGGTACGAAGGATTCTCAGGAGGGAATCAGAAGAACCTTTGCGTTCTTCGGGCCGAAGAGAAAGAAGGTCCTGGTGAGAGCGGGTCGGACCGTGCGGGTAGCGACTTTTTGCCAAGTGTGATCAGAGCTGGTTAAAGAGTTCTCTTTGTTCAGGTAGCAGAGAGAAGAGGATTACACCATGGCGCCGAGAAGAAAGAGGCAATCGCCTGATCGTGAAGACAGGAATGCCCGAAGAAGAGGAAGACCGGCAGGAAATCCAGAGATGGAGTGTCACATACAAGATCTCAGGGCGAGACTTGAAGAGATGGAAACAACTCAGTGACGCGAGGTCGGCGCAGGAGATTTCAGCGATTCCGAGGTGGAAGAGGAAGCTGGACATGATGCAGAAGAGGTCTCAGCAGAAGACGCATCAACGGAGCGGTTGATTAGAGCCATTTCCAGAATGAGCTCGAAGACCAAGATGGACATTCCCGTCTATGAGTGAAGTCTAAATGAAGAAGAGTTGCTGGATTGGATCCGAGCACTCGACACCTACTTTGACTATGAGGATATTGAAGAGGATAAGAAGGTAAGGCATGCTGTTACCAAGTTGAAGGGACATGCAGCCTTATGGTGGGAGGAGTTGCAGGCTGATAGGCGCTGTAAAGGAAAACAGAAGATCAAGAGCTGGGATCGGATGATCGCCAAGATGAAGGCGAAGTTCATCCCCAGAGATTATCAGATCACACTGTTCAGGCGCATGCAGAACCTGAGACAGA
>JZKD02S1618317.1:1164288-1177295 GCA_000966675.3 Picea glauca
TGAAGGAGTACACCGAGGAATTCTATAGGCTCAACATTCGAGCTGGTCATCGAGAGAGCGATGATGAAAAGGTGGCAAGATACCTGAATGGATTGAGGTATGACATTCAGGATGAGTTAAGCATGTTGACCATCAAGACGGTGGAGGATGCTTACCAGATGGCTCTGAAAGGCGAGGAGAAGCTGAGCCGCAAGCAAAGTCAGCGAGGGCGAGGCAAGAGTTATCCCAGAGGCGAGGCGGTTGCCCAAGAAAAATTTCAGAAGCCCAAGGAGGAGGGGCAGAAACCTCAGGGTAGGGTTGAGAGAGGTGGAGCCTCACAACCAAGGCAACAATATGCTGAGCCGAGGAGGCAGCATGCAGAGCAGGGTGGCAGATATGCTGATGCCAACTCTATTCCTCGTACGCGAGGTAGAGGAAGAGGCCGTGGAGGAATTGTCACATGTTTTACATGTGGAAAAGACAGACACAAAGCCGTTGACTGTCCAGACAGGAAGCCGGACATAAGTGAATCTCACATCACTGAGGCGCGGAGGCATGATGGTGAGAATGAAGATGCAAACAGCGGAAGGTCGCTTGGGATGCATAAAATTCTTTTGACACCTGAGAAAGAGGTGGACAGCTCAGTGTAGAGGAGCAAACTGTTCAGAACGGCTTGCACAACCAAGGACAGGAAGTGCAAAGTCATAGTTGACAGTGGAAGCACAGATAATCTCGTTTCAACCGAGATGGTGGAAAAGCTGGAGTTGGAGACGACTAAGCACCCGAGTCCATATAAAGTCTCGTGGTTACAGAAAGGACACCGGGTAAGTGTCACTAAACAGTGCTTAGTTAAATTTAAAATTGGGAATTACCATGATGAGATTCTGTGTGATATCATTCCCATGGATGTATGCCACATATTGTTGGGTAGACCATGGTAGTATGATAGAAATGTTGTTCATGATGGGAGGATGAACACATATACATTGGAGAAGAATGGGAGAACCCATATATTGCTTCCGATAAAAGATAAAGAAGTGAAGCCGGAAGTGATCAGTACCATACTTCTCATGAGTGGGAAGGAGCTTCTCACAAATATGGAGAAGAATGAGATCCACAATTCTTCATTGTCAGGAAACCGAGGGTTGTTCTGACAAGCACAAGAGTGGATGACTTGCTAGAAGAAATTCAGGAACTACTAGGAGAGTTCGTTGATATCATCGTGGATGAACTACCTCATTCGTTGCCACCGATGAGGAGTGTGAGTCACCACATTGACCTCATACCCGGGGCAAGTTTACCAAACAAAGCTGCATACAGGTTGACACCTCAGGAGAACGAGGAAGTCAAAAGGCAGGTACAGGATCTGCAGGATAAAGGACTGGTTAGAGAGAGTCTGAGTCCGTGTGTTGTTCTGACAGTACTAAGTCCAAAGAAGGATGGAGGCTGGAGGATGTGTACAGACTCCAGAGCGATTAATAAGATCACCATCAGATACAGGTTTCCACTACCAAGAATGGACGATCTGATGGATTGCCTGAGTGGGGCAAACTATTTTTTTGTAAATTGACCTCAAGAGCGGATATCATCAGATCCGGATGAGAGAGGGTGATGAATGGAAGACGACATTCAAAACAAACAAGGGTTTGTACGAATGGCTGGTCATGTCGTTTGGCTTGACAAACGCGCCAAGCACATTTATGAGGCTGACGAACGAAGTCCTGAGGGAATTCATTGGCAAATTTGTGGTTGTAGACCTGGATGATATAATGATTTTCAGTAAGGCCAGGGCTGAGCATTTGAGACATTTGGCCATTGTAATGGGAAGGCTATAGCAGGAGAAGTTGTTGATAAATTTGAAAAAAGTGTTCCTTCATGCATATAGAACTGATCTATTTGGGTTTTGTAATCTCGACAAATGAATTGAAGATGGATCCTGAGAAGGTGAAAGTAATCAGGAATTGGCCATCACCGAGGAATGTTTTTGAGGTAAGGAGCTTCCATGGACTCGCTAGTTTCTACAGGAAATTCATTCGAAATTTTAGTGGGATTAGCGCAGCAATGATGGACACGGTCAAGAAGCGGCATAAAATTTTTCAGTGGACAGCGGAGGCTGAAAGAAGATTCAATCTGTTGAAGCGAAAGATCACAGAGCAACCAATTCTGGTGTTTCCTGATTTTCAAAAAACATTTCAGGTGAAATGTGACGCCAGTGGGTATGTTGTTGGAGGGGTCCTGAGTCAGGATGACAGACCTGTAGCATATTACAGCGAGAAGCTGGACGATGCAAAGCTGAAATACTCCACGTACGATAAAGAGTTATATGCCATCATACAGGCATTGAAGAAGTGCAGGCATTATTTGATACCCAAGGAGTTCATTTTGTACAGCGACAACCATGCATTACAGTTTGTAAGTCAGCAGGAGAAGCTGAATCAAAAGCATGCGAAGTGGGTGGAATACATGCAGAATTTCACGTTTGTGATAAAGCACATTTCAGGGACTGCTAACAAAGTAGCTGACGCTTTGAGCAGGAAACGTTTATTGCTGCAAGAGTTCAGAATCAAAACCTTGGGTTTTGAAAACCTCAAAGATATGTATGCAGGTGATGCAGATTTCGGGGAAGCATACGAAGCAGCTGAGAATCCAGTTCTCAGGGATCGGAGTCCGTGGCTGGAATATATGATCCAGGATGGATTGTTGTTTAGAGGAAATCAATTATGTATTCCAAATTGCTCCATGAGGGAGAATTTAGTGAGGGAAAAGCACAACGGAGGGTTAGCAGGTCATTTTGGACATGACAAAACATTCGCCAAGCTGAGCGAATCGTATTTTTGGCCGGGGATGTGCACCGATGTCAAACGGTTTGTTGACAGATGTAGGATATGTCAACATGCAAAGGGCCGAAAGTAGAACACAGGGTTCTATCAGCCATTGCCCATACCTGGGAGGCCATGGGAGGCAATCAGTATGGATTTTGTACTTGGTTTGCCGAGAACACAGCGGGGAGTTGATTCCATCTTCGTGGTGGTGGATAGGTTCTCGAAAATGGCACATTTCATTCTGTGTCATAAGACCAGCGATGCAACCCACATCGCAATTTTTTTTTTCAAGGAAATCGTCAGATTACATGGATTGTCGAGGAGCATAGTCTCAGATCGGGATACAAAGTTCATAGGTCATTTTTGGAGGACGCTATGGAAAAGGTTGGGGACTGACTTGGCTTTCAGTTCTTCTTACCATCCGCAGACAGATGGACAGACCGAGGTGGTGAATAGGAGATTGGGAGACTTATTAAGGAGCCTGGTGACAGAGCATCACAGCAGTTGGGACCAGATCTTACCGCAGGCAGAGTTCGCGTACAATTATTCGGTGAATCGGAGTACAGGTAAGAGTCCATTTCAAATTTTGTATGGGATACATCCGAGAGGAGTTTCTGAGCTCAGGGAGTCAGGACAGGCTGAAACTAGCAGCGCGAATGCAGAAGAGTTCGTTGAGGCAATGTAATAACTTCACGCAGAGGTGAGGCGGCGACTGCAAAGGACCAATCAGGAGTATAAGCGCAGAGCCGATCAGCGAAAGAGACAACTTCAGTTTGAAGTTGGGGACATGGTTCTGGTGCACTTAAGGAAGGAAAGGTTCCCAAGGGAAACATACAACAAGCTCAAAATGAAGAAAATTGGGCCATGCAAAGTCTTGAGGAAATTTGGCGAGAACGCATAAGAGCTTGAGTTGCCAGAGGGCATCGGGATATCTCCGATTTTTAAAGTTTCGGATTTGTACCCCTACAGGGCTACATGAGCAGGAGCTGCAACTGAAGAACCAGAATTCCAGTGGCAGAAGCAGATGTCGATAGCTGAAAAGCCGCATATGGAATGTATACTGGACCAACGAGCAGGAAAGAAAACCAGGCGAAAGCAGTATTTTGAATACCTGGTGAAGTGGAAGAATCATCCAGTGGAAGATGCTAGCTGGGAAACAGAAGCAATAATACAGAAACATGGCCACACTGTGCAGGAGCTCATGGATAGGAGCCCATGAAATATTTTGAGCCGAGGAGTATGATGCAAGAGCATCCACACCTCATCAAGCGAGCCCGCGCGAGGAGAAAGAAAGGACAGCTGGGTAGCACTAGCACCAATTTTGAAACACCTTGATATGTAGCGCCAAACATTAATGCGTTGATGTGATGAAGTGCACTTGTACATTGTAACGGACCTTGAGCAGATAAGCTCTCGTCCTTAGGTAGCTGCGGCATTTATTAGATTTAATGCAGGTAGATAAATTAATTAAGTCTAGATTAGACAGTTTTACTTTCGTAAGGGCAAACGGAATATAGGCACCCTCCTTTGTATCATTGTAACAATGAGCATTATTATTATTATTAGCATTCATGTGAGAACCAGGAGCAAGAAGAGAGCAATCAAAGAACTTGTGGAGGACACCCATGTACAGATTGAATTAATAGAAGGAAGACTTTGATTCAATTCCATGGCCGTGATAATTCTCTGTGTATTTTTGATACTATGCTGTTGCATATTTGCTTCTTGTTTTGCCTATGTTCTATATGTTGCGTATGTGATTGCATGGCAGGTTCGAAATCTGAGAGAATGAGGAAATGAGTTTCAATTGTTTCTCTGTTTGAGCCAGGAGATTCCTGCATAGAGTGCAGTTGAATTCATCCTCTTAGAGTGCGTCAATGGGGCTTAGCAGTTAAACTCTTGTTCTTGTTCATCCAGGAGTGGATTGGATAGATAGAGTCGTGCAATACGTGCGCAGACTAGACGAGGTCTCGGAGTTGTGATTCTGAGCTAAGGTATTGATAGACTTCTGTTGTAGGAGTGCGCGGAGTCAAGTGACTTCAACACTTGGTGTGGTTGAAGGTTTTCCACAAGGAATGCGTGCAGGGAGTTTCCGGAAGAAGCTCAGAAGCTGGGAAAGCTCAGGAAAGATAGGCCTTCGAAGTAGTAGAAGAGCAGTGGAGAGAACATTCGCGAACCATTTGCAAGGTGAAGCAAGCGGGTTGGCGGACGGGTCTCGTGGAGAGACGTTCTTATTCGGGATTTGCGTAAGGAGGAAAAGTGGACGTGAAGTTTACAATGCAGACAGAAGGAAGTTAAAAGGCCAGATTGGATAGAAGTCGTCAATCGAGGCCACAAGGAGTGTGACTCGTCTCGTGGATCGGACGCATCGGGAGTTCGTGAGGTAAGATTCCTACTTCTCGTAAAGGGAGATCTCGAGATCGCGAGAAACGAAGTCCCGACAATTTCGTGCATAGTGCGGGTCATAGTCGGGTGATGTAGCAGGGAATCTCGGGACACCGGATGTCGGGAGTTGAAGGGCCAAGAGATTTTTCTCGCGAGTGGCGAGGAAGCGAGAGGCGAGATAGCAAGTTATCGACATCTCGGCGTTTCGGATCTCGGATATTGGGACCCCGAAGGTGTAGTGACGCGAGTCGCGAAGTCGCGATAAAGCGAAGTTCGGCTGAGCTGAGGGAAGGTCAGCGTTGACCAAAGAAATCGGGTCTCGGAGATCCGAGGGCCTAGTATTCAACGGTCGAGTTCGCGAAGCCGCGAGAGCCGATCCCCCGATAAGCAAGGAAGGGAGGATCGCGCGAAAGGAAGAGTTACTGTGGGTATGAAGGATTCTCAGGAGGGAATCAGAAGAACCTTTGCGTTCTTCGGGCCGAAGAGAAAGAAGGTCCTGGTGAGAGCAGGTCGGACCGTGTGGGTAGTGAATTTGTGCCAAGTGGTATCAGAGCTGGTTAAAGAGTTCTCTTTGTTCAGGTAGCAGAGAGAAGCGAATTACACCATGCCGCCGAGAAGAGAGAGGGAATCACCTGATCGTGAAGACAGGGATGCCCAAAGAAGAGGAAGACCAGCAGGAAATCCAGAGATGGAGTGTCACATACGAGATCTCAGGGCGAGACTCGAAGAGATGGAAACAACTCAGTGACGTGGAGTCGGCGCAGGAGATTTCAGCGATTCCGAGGTGGAAGAGGAAGCTGGACATGATGCAGAAGAGGTCTCAGCAGAAGACGCATCAATGGAGCGGTTGATTAGAGCCGTTTCCAGAATGAGCTTGAAGACCAAGATGGACATTCCCATCTATGAGGGAAGTCTAAATGCAGAAGAGTTGCTGGATTGGATCCAAGCACTCGACACCTACTTCGACTACGAGGATATCGAAGAGGATAAGAAGGTAAGGCATGCTGTTACGAATTTGAAGGGACATGCAGCCTTATGGTGGGATGAGTTGCACGCTGATAGGCGCTGCAAAGGAAAACAGAAGATCAAGAGCTGGGATCGGATGATCGCCAAGATGAAGGCGAAGTTCATCCCCAGAGATTATCAGATCACACTGTTCAGGCGCATGCAGAACCTGAGACAGAAGTTGATGACGGTGAAGGAGTACACCGAGGAATTCTATAGGCTCAACATTCGAGATGGTCATCGAGAGAGCGATGATGAAAAGGTGGCAAGATACCTGAATGGATTGAGGTATGACATTCAGGATGAGTTAAGCATGCTGACCATCAGGACGGTGGAGGATGCTTACCAGATGGCTCTGAAAGGCGAGGAGAAGCTGAGCCGCAAGCAAAGTCAGCGAAGGCGAGGCAGGAGTCAGCCCAGAGGCAAGGCGGTTCCCCAAGAAAAATTTCAGAAGCCCAAGCAGGAGTGGCAGAAACCTCAGGGTAGGGTTGAGAGAGGTGGAGCCTCACAACCAAGGCAGCAATATGCTGAGCCGAGGAGGCAGCATGCAGAGCAGGGTGGCGGATATGCTCACGCCAACTCTATTCCTCGTATGCGAGGTAGAGGAAGAGGCCATGGAGGAATTGTCACATGTTTTACATGTGGAAAAGATAGACACAAAGCCGTTGACTGTCCAGACAGGAAGCCGGACAGAAGTGAATATCACATCACTGAGGCACGGCGGCATGATGGTGAGAATGAAGATGCAGACAGCGGAAGGTCGCTTGGGATGCATAAAATTATTTTGACACTTGAGAAAGAGGTGGACAACTCAGTGCAGAGGAGCAAACTGTTCAGAACAGCTTGCACAACCAAGGACATGAAGTGCAAAGTCATAGTTGATAGTGGAAGCACAGATAATCTTGTTTCAACCGAGATGGTGGAAAAGCTGGAGTTGGAGACGACTAAGCACCCGAGTCCATATAAAGTCTCGTGGTTACAGAAAGGAAACCGGGTAAGTGTCACTAAACAGTGCTTAGTTAAATTTAAAATTGGGAATTACCATGATGAGATTCTGTGTGATATCATTCCCATGGATGTATGCCACATATTGTTGGGTATACCATGGCAGTATGATAGAAATGTTGTTCATGATGGGAGGATGAACACATATACATTGGAGAAGAATGGGAGAACCCATAGATTGCTTCCGATAAAAGATAAAGAAGTGAAGCCGGAAGTGAGCAGTACCATACTTCTCATGAGTGGGAAGGAGCTTCTCACAAAGATGGAGAAGAATGAAGATCCACAATTCTTCGTTGTCAGGAAACCGAGGGTTGTTCTGACAAGCACAATAGTGGACGACTTGCCAGAAGAAATTCAGGAACTGCTGGGAGAGTTCGCTGATATCATCGTAGACGAACTACCTCGTTCGTTGCCACCGATGAGGAGTGTGAGTCACCACATTGACCTCATACCCGGGGCAAGTTTACCAAACAAAGCTGCATTCAAGTTGACACCTCAGGAGAACGAGGAAGTCAAAAGGCAGGTACAGGATCTGCAGGATAAAGGATTGGTCAGAGAGAGTCTGAGTCCGTGTGTTGTTCCGACAGTACTAAGTCCAAAGAAGGATGGAGGTTGGAGGATGTGTACAGACTCCAGAGCGATTAATAAGATCACCATCAGATACAGGTTTCCACTACCAAGAATGGACGATCTGATGGATTGCCTGAGTGGGGAAAACTATTTTTCGAAAATTGACCTCAAGAGCGGATATCATCAGATCCGGATGAGAGAGGGTGATGAATGGAAGACGACATTCAAAACAAACGAGGGTTCGTACGAATGGTTGGTCATGCCGTTTGGCTTAACAAACGCGCCAAGCACATGTATGAGGCTGATGAACGAAGTCCTGAGGGAATTCATTGGCAAATTTGTGATTGTATACCTGGATGATATACTGATTTTCAGTAAGACCAGGGCTGAGCATTTGAGACATTTGGCCATTGTAATGGGAAGGCTACAGCAGGAGAAGCTGTTGATAAATTTGAAAAAAGTGTTCCTTCATGCAGACAGAACTGATCTATTTGGGTTTTGTAATCTCGGCAAATGAATTGAAGATGGATCCTGAGAAGGTGAAATTAATCAGGAATTGGCCATCGCCGAGGAATGCTTTTGAGGTAAGGAGATTCCATGGACTAGCTAGTTTCTACAGGAAATTCATTCGAAATATTAGTGGGATTAGCGTAGCAATGATGGACACGGTCAAGAAGCGGCATAAAATTTTTCAGTGGACAGTGGAGGCTGAAAGAAGATTCAATCTGTTGAAGCGAAAGATCACAGAGCAACCAATTCTGGTGTTGCCTGATTTTCAGGAAACATTTCAGGTGAAATGTGACGCCAGTGGGTATGCTGTTGGAGGGGTCCTGAGTCAGGATGACAGACCTATAGCATATTACAGCGAGAAGCTGGACGATGCAAAGCTGAAACACTCCACGTACGATAAAGAGTTCTATGCCATCATACATGCATTGAAGAAGTGGAGGAATTATTTGATACCCAAGGAGTTCATTTTGTACAGCGACAACCATGCATTACAGTTTGTAAGTCAGCAGGAGAAGCTGAATCAAAAGCATGCGAAGTGGGTGGAATACATGAAGAATTTCACGTTTGTGATAAAGCACATTTTAGGGACTTCTAACAAAGTAGCTGACGCTTTGAGCAGGAAATGTTTATTGCTGCAGGAGTTCAGAATCAAAACCTTGGGTTTTGAAAACCTCAAAAATATCTATGCAGGTGATGCAGATTTCGGGGAAGCATACGAAGCAGCTGAGAATCCAGTTCTCAGGGATTGGAGTCCATGTCTGGAATATATGATCCAGGATGGATTGTTGTTTAGAGGAAATCAATTATGTATTCCAAATTTCTCCATGAGGGAGAATTTAGTGAGGGAAAAGCACAGCGGAGGGTTAGCAGGTCATTTTGGACATGACAAAACATTCGCCAAGCTGAGCGAATCGTATTTTTGGCCGGGGATGCGCACCAATGTCAAACGGTTTGTTGACAAATGCAGGATATGTCAACATGCAAAGGGCCGAAAGTAGAACACAGGGTTCTATCAGCCATTGCCCATACCTGAGAGGCCATGGGAGGCAATCAGTATGGATTTTGTATTGGGTTTGCCGAGAACACAGCGGGGAATTGATTCCATCTTCGTGGTGGTGGATAGGTTCTCGAAAATGGCACATTTCATTCCGTGTCATAAGACTAGCGATGCAACCCACATCGCAAATTTGTTTTTCAAGGAAATCGTCAGATTACATGGATTGCCGAGGAGCATAGTCTCAGATCGGGATACAAAGTTCATAGGTCATTTTTGGAGGACGCTATGGAAAAGGTTGGGGACTGACTTGGCTTTCAGTTCTGCTTACCATCCACAGACAGATGGATAGACCGAGGTGGTGAATAGGAGCTTGGGAGACTTATTAAGGAGCCTGGTGACAGAGCATCACAGCAGTTGGGACCAGATCTTACTGCAGGCAGAGTTCGCGTACAATGATTCGGTGAATCGGAGTACAGGTAAGAGTCCATTTAAAATTTTGTATGGGATACAGCCGAGAGGAGTTTCTGAGATCAGGGAGTCAGGAAACAGAACACAGAAGAGTTCGATGAGGCAATGTAGGAACTTCACGCAGAGGTGAGGCGGCGACTGCAAAGGAGCAGTCAGGAGTATAAGCGCAGAGCGGATCAGCGAAAGAGACAACTTCAGTTTGAAGTTGGGGACATGGTTCTGGCGCACTTAAGGAAGGAAAGGTTCCCAAGGGGAACATACAACAAGCTCAAAATGAAGAAAATTGGGCCATGCAAAGTCCTGAGGAAATTTGGCGAGAACGCATATGAGCTTGAGTTGCCAGAGGGCATTTGGATATCTCCGATTTTTAACGTTTCGGATTTGTACCCCTACAGGGCTGCAGGAGCAGGAGTTGCAACTGAAGAACCAGAAGTCCAGTGGCAGAAGCAGATGCCGATAGCTGAAAAGCCGTAGATGGAATGTATACTGGACAAACGAGAAGGAAAGAAAACCAGGCGAAAGCAATATTTTGAATACCTGGTGAAGTGGAAGAATCATCCAGTGGAAGATTCTAGCTGGGAAACAGAAGCAATAATACAGAAACATGGTCACACTGTGCAGGAGCTCATGGATAGGAGCCCATGAAATATTTTGAGCCGAGGAGTATGATGCAGGAGCATCCACACCTCATCAAGCGAGCTCGCGCGAGGAGAAAGAAAGGACAGCTGGGTAGCACTAGCACCAATTTTGAAACAGCTTGATATGTAGCACCAAACATTAATGCGTTGATGTGATGAAGCGCACTTGTACATTGTAACGGACCTTGAGCAGATAAGCTCTCGTCCTTAGGTAGCTGAGGCATTTATTAGATTTAATGCAGGTAGATAAATTAATTAAGTCTAGATTAGACAGTTTTACTTTCGTAAGGGCAAACAAAATATAGGCACCCTCCTTTGTATCATTGTAACAATGAGCATTATTATTATTATTAGCATTCATATGAGAACCAGGAGCAAGAAGAGAGCAAGAAGAGAACTTGTGGAGGACACCCATGTACATATTGAATTAATAGAAGGAAGACTTTGATTCAATTCCATGGCCGTGATCATTCTCTGTGTATTTTTGATATTATGTTGTTGCATATTTGCTTCTTGTTTTGCCTATGTTCTATATGCTGGGTATTTGATTGCATGGAAGGTTCAAAATCTGAGAGAATGAGGAAATGAGTTTCAATTGTTTCTCTGTTTGAGCCAGGAGATTCCTGCATAGAGTGCAGTTGAATTCATCCGCTTAGAGCGCGTCGATGGGGCTTAGCAGTTAAACTCTTGTTCTTGTTCATCCATGAGTGGATTGGATAGATAGAGTCGTGCAAGACGTGCGCAGACTAGACGAGGTCTCGGAGTTGTGATTCTGAGCTAAGGTATTGATAGACTTCTGTTGTAGGAGTTCGCGGAGTCAAGTGACTTCAACACTTGGTGTGGTTGAAGGTTTTCCGCAAGGAATGCGTGCAGGGAGTTTCCGGAAGAAGCTCAGAAGCTGGGAAAGATCAGGAAAGATAGGCCTTCGAAGTAGTAGAAGAGCAGTGGAGAGAACATTCACGAAACATTTGTAAGGTGAAGCGAGCGGGTTGGCGGACGGGTCTCGTGGAGAGACGTTCTTATTCGGGATTTGCGTAAGGAGGAAAAGTGGACGTGAAGTTTACAGTGCAGATGGAAGGAAGTTCAAAGCCCAGATTGGATAGAAGCCGTCAATCGAGGCCACAAGGAGTGTGACTCGTCTCGTGGATCGGACGCATCGGGAGTTCGCGAGGTAAGATTCCTACTTCTCGTAAAGGGAGATTGCGAGAAACGAAGTCCCGACAATTTCGTGCATAGTGCGGGTCATAGTCGGGTGACGTAGCAGGGAATCTCAGGACACCGGATCTCGGGAGTTGAAGGGCCAAGAGATTGTTCTCGCCAGTGGCGAGGAAGCGAGAGGCGAGATAGCAAGTTATCGGCATCTCGGCATTTCGGATTTCGGAGATTGGGACCCCGAAGGTGTAGTGACGCGAGTCGCGAAGTCGCGATAAAGCGAAGTTCGGCTGAGCTGAGGGAAGGTCAGCGTTGACCAAAGACATCGGGTCTTGGAGATCCGAGGGCCTAGTATTCAACGGTCGAGTTCGCGAAGCCGCGAGAGCCGATCCCCCGATAACCAAGGAAGGGAGGATCGCGCGAAAGGAAGAGTTACTGTGGGTACGAAGGATTCTCAGGAGGGAATCAGAAGAACCTTTGCGTTCTTCGGGCCAAAGAGAAAGAAGGTCCTGGTGAGAGCGGGTCGGACTGTGCGGGTAGCGACTTTGCACCACCATGATTCCTTCCTTTGAGTACTTCTACATAACTCTTTCTATTTTCTTCATTCTTCTTTTCTAGCAACCTAGAGTGATTCTCTTCATTGTCCATAACTGACATGGATGTTTCTGTCTCTTAAACGTTCTTGTTGAGCTTGACTATTTTACTTCTCAATGTGACAACTTCTTCTTCAACCTTCTCAACATCTTCTTCTTTCTTCGTTATCTGAGACTTCATGACTTCTTCTGTTCTTTTCGCTTCTTCAAGATGAATTTTTAATGTCATTATTTATTCTTCAAGTCCTTTGTCTTCTTCACCAAAATCTGCCTCAAGCTATTTTAGATCATTAGTTCTTTCCTTAAAATGATTTGTCAATATATTCTCTCTCATTTCTGCTTGTTAATTGTCTTCCTTTTCAATTAGTTTTTCTGTCTCATTTACTTCATGGAATTCTATTTCAAGATTTTCACGTTTTTCACAATTATGTACTCCGGTGATTATGTACGCTTCATCTTCTGAATCTGTTTGACATGTTGAACATAATTCTTCTTGATCTGTATCTGCATCTTCTTTGGAATTTTCTTAATCTACGATGGCTAAAGAATATAGGTCATCTAACTTATCCCAAAGTTCTTTCGCCGATGAACATTTACCAACTGTTTCTCTTACCAGATTAGGTAATCCGTCCCAGATGAAATCCATTGCTATTTTTTTATTCTTCTTCAATTCCTTCTTGGCTGTAGTATTTTCCCTTTTTGAACTATCATATCCTGTAATGACTTATAGCCAAATATAATTCCCCTGTGGATGTAAAAATACTTTCATCCTTCTACTCGACATCCCATACTTTAAACCATTATGACCATTAAACAATGGTACTCCATTCTCAGAATAATCCATGATCTCCTTCCTGTGGTTAAACAGTTTCCTGAAGGAACT
>JZKD02S1618317.1:1182325-1203458 GCA_000966675.3 Picea glauca
GAGAATATTGTCACCAACAAAGATGGATTTGGATATGTTTCTGCAACTGGTGTTTCTTCCGACCTCCGCTTGTTAACCATATAGACTTCACTAGTACCTTTGATCCAACACTAGGGGTACTCTTCTTCCTCCTTAGCCCCACGAGCTGCAAAGAGGCCACACACACAAAAATGTAAACACTCTAGCTCCAAGCTTTCTTCGCAAGGTAAATACACCACTCTATTTCAAGCTTAGTATCCCAACTCTCACAAGTAAAACCAGTCAAAAATATTTGTGCAACATAACTTTACCCATAACTAGTGTGACCTCTTTCCCATCTAGACCATTTTCCTTAAAGAAATTTCCATAGTGACACATCCCCACATGCGCAATCAATTTTATTTTTAATTCAATAAATTAGGATTCCTCCCCTCACACTTGTAACTCTCTCCCCAAGTTGCACAAGTAAATACATATTTTATTTTAATTAAAAGTCAATTTCCTTACATTTTCCAAATGCCCTCCTTAAATCACTTCTAGTTGTCTCTTTATTCCACATATTTTCATTTAATGATTGATTCCTTACTAAATCTAAGTTAGAGTTAAAATATGAGTCTTCTTCTAGTTAGACTAGTGGTATCTAGACTCTAAATACCATTCTATGTGTACACCTATTCTTTCATGCTTTATTCCTTTCTTATTTTAAAATTCAATTTTGGTATTTTCTTCAACACGTGTATTAAATGAAATATTTAGATTTATTTTACTTTTCTTAATTCTTAAATTGATTTACCTCATTCATTTTTAATTTAATTAATAATTTAGTTTAGTCTCCTTACAAAAACTTAGACCTAGGCTTAATTTTTTTTTGAATAGGCTTAGACTTTTATTGAGATTTATAATTAATAAATGCATTATTTAATTAATTATTTAAATCCAACATGACCTGAATATTTTCAAGGTTCATAATTATTCTTTCAAGGTTTTATAGGCCACCTAGATTCATTGACTCAAGTTTTATCTGCGCAGCGTGCCCTTCAATAGGGACCTCCATGCACCAAGGGTGTCACTCGCCTTCTACTCGTTTGGTAGTTGTCCAACTCTTGGAGTTAGCACTCCATTTGAGAAACCTTGTTAGAGTCTAAGAGCTTCTAAGGAATAAGGACTCTACCTTATTGTGTGCCCGTTAGAATCTTCATGAGAGACTCTCTTAGTCTTCCCTCACGACATTGTGGACCTCTCAAACTAGGTAATGGTTAACCTACAATTCGATCCATGACGGGTGTGCTAGTAGGATCTAACAGGGACGCTGCCACACCTCTCCCTCAATATCTAGTTTTTGTGCATGTCCCCTTTACTCCTTATGTGAGTCATATTAGAAATCATCGTTAGCCTACATCCATTGACAAAACATTATCACTGATCCATACACATAACCATACTAAATCAATCATATGACACATATGCATAAAATGAAATACTCAAACAAAAAATAATCCACTCCCTAACTCAATCCGGAGCCCAAGGAGGTCCATTGATTCCATCGACATCCACAATCTAACATGTGTCGTGCACACTCATGTAAACTCGTCAATAGAATCTGTCAATACATATATATTAAATGACAATAAATCACAACCCATCAACATCATGATAAAAATCCATAATCGAAACAAATAACCATGTACTATAATCAGATCACTTACATGCAAACTTTTCCTCAAAGAATAAGTTGATAACATGTGCTCGCAAGAGAGGGATGTTACATACACCCCCTCTTGTTTTAAAATTCATCCCAAACTTGTTCAATATGTAAGATGAAGTAATAAAAGTATATGACAAGATCTATATATCTAATCTATCAAACAGGTAAGGAAATTTTTGACGCATATCATATGCATCCTCCCAGGTAGGCTAGTGTGGACTATAATTGTCCCACTGGACCTTGACCTGATCAACTATTCGACGTCGTAGTCGTCAAATGAGATGGTCCAAAATGTGGATTGGCTCTGTCGTGATAGCACCCTCATTTGACACTTGCAAAGAACTCATGTCAATCTCATGTGTAGGATCACTAACATAATGTATCAAAACAGATACATGAAACACACCATGCATACACCTCAAAGAATTAGGCAAGGCTAGTCGATAGGCCACGGGTCCTTCCTTTTCCACAAGTTCGAAAGGTCACACAAATATATGAGAGATTTTAGCACCCATTCCAAACTTGATCGAACTCTTGTGTGGTTTCACCCACAAAAAAAAATTGGCCGCCAACTTCATAACTACGGTCAATGTGATGCACATCAACATAACTCTTCTTCCAATCTTGCACTTCTTTAATCCTTTGTCTTATCGATTTCATATGTTCTTCCATTTCTTGGATCACTTCTGATTGTACCACGACCTTATCCTTAAGTCGATCCTAGCTCAATGGCATCCAACATGGTCGTCCGTAAAGAAACTCAAATGGTGCCATCTTAATGGTACTTTGATAGTTGTTGTTTTATGGAAACTCTACCTGTGAAAATAACTCTTCCAAATGTTTTTGTTGGTCTATTACATACATACACAACATATCTTACAAAATTTGGTTTGTTCTTTTTTTTTTCCCGTCCGTCTCAGGGTGATATGCTATACTAAAGTTCAGGTGTGTTCCAAAAGCCTCTTGGAAACTAGTCCAAAATCATCCTGTAAACACCGATCCTTGATTGGATATGATCCTTCTTGGCACACCATGTAACCTTACAATCTTGTGTACAAAAACTCTAGCTATGTTTGGTGCCTGATATGTCATATGTACAGGAATAAAATGTGCACTCTTCATTGCGGTGTCAACTACCATGAAAATTGAGTTGTGTCTTCTTACCGTCGGTAGAAATTCAACTCTAAAGTCCATCAAAATGACCTCCCATTTTGATTTTAGAATAGCATGTGAATGTAGTAATCTTTCCATATGTCTATTTTCAACCTTCTCTATGTATTCTTTCATTCCTTTCCAGAAGAATAGAGGCTTAAGGTCTACCCTCATCTTCATGACTCTCGGATGAGCCATGTACACTACTCTATGAGATTCACTTAAGATCAAGTTTCTATATTCAACGTTAGGAGGTACGTAAATCCTTTCATTAAATATCAACAATCCATCGTTTTCTAAATAATAGCCTTCAAATTTCGGTACCATCAGGGTATCTTGTCCAATATTTGCTTTAACTTCCTTGTACCAATCATCGTCTTTCTGCAACACTAGAATATTTTCTCGAAGATTCTTCTTAAGAGGTATTACCAAGAATATGAGTGGTCTCGGACTCAACGCATATGCCACTTTTTTCATCGTTCCTTTAATGTAAGAAATCTCAAAATCATATTCGCTAAGTAATTATGACCAACGCCTTTGTCATGCATTCAAGTCACTCTATATAAATATATGCTATAATCCAAAGTGATTTTTCTTTAGTTCGAATTTCCATCCAATTAGATAGTGTCTCCAAACTCTCAAGTTATATACAATTCCCAATAGCTTCAAGTCAAGTGTTGCATATTTCTCCTCATGCCTTCTAAATGTAAGCGATTACTCAACCATCTTGCATCAACACTCTGTCTAAACCTTCCTTGGATGTGTCCATGCATACCAAGAATTCCTTGTCCATGTCGAGGAATTTCAATATCGGCACTGTCGTAAACAACTCCTCGATCCTTTGAAATAATTACGCGCATTTCTTAGTCCATACAAACTTCTTGTTTTTCTTCTGAAATTCAATGATTTGATTTGCTATCTTCGAAAAACCTTCAACAAACAGTCAGTAATATCCTGGTAAACTCATAGAGCTCTGTACTTCTTGTACATTTGTCTATGTAGGCCATTCCATAATATCCTCTACCTTTGATGGATCCACAACAATACCTTAACCAAATATTATGTTCCCTAAGTAATGAATCTTCGATTGGTAAAGAGAACATTTCGACAGTTTCCCGTACAATTTGTTTTCTCGTAGACATTTTAGTAAAAATATTAAATGGTTGTCATGCTCTTTCTTCGTCCAATAATAAATCAATATGTCATCAATGAATACTTGAAAAAACTTGTCCAAGTATTCACGGAACACCCCATTCATGAAGCTCATGAATACCCCAGTAGCAGTTTTCAGTTCGAATGGTAGTAATGTAAACTGATAGTCTCAAAATCCCCTGTTAAATGTGGTTTTAGAGATATATTCCTCTTTAATCTGTAACTAGTGATATCATGATTTCAATTAATTCTTCGAAAAAACTATCAATCATTTCATTTCATCAAACAAATCGTCTATTATTGGTAACAGATATTGGTTCTTAATCGTTTCTTTGTTCAGTTGATGGTAGTCAATACAAAGACTCCATGATCCATCCTTCTTTATTATGAAAGTAACTAGTGCACCCCAAGGTGATACACTTGGACATATAATTCCTAAGTCCAATAATTCCTTCAATTGCATTTTCAACTCCTGTATCCCAGGCGTTGACATCCGATAGGGAGTTCTTTCTATCGGTTCAGTTCCAGGTTTAAATTCGATCGTAAACTCCAACCCTCTTTTGAGAAACAAACCTGGTAACTCTTTTGGAAACACGTCTACAAACTTGTGTGCTAATGTAAGGTTTTATAATCCTTCCGCCTTGCCCTTTTGTTTAACGCAAAGATTACATATAACTTACATCCTTTTTGAATTCTCTTATGTAGCTGTAGAGAAGAAATTAATCTCAAGGACACCCCTTGGTTCCTTCCTACAATCACTCTACTTCATCCCAAGTCATATATAAAGCTTAACCATTTCATCTTATAGTTAGGTATCACATAATGCAATTCCAACCACTCCACACCTATCACTATGTTGTAAGATCCTAAGGTCATGACATATCAGTTGGCCTTCGTTACAAAATATCCCAAGTTAATGCTATAGTTTGTAATGTTTCCTCCAACCTTTTTTTTGACACCCAAATCCATTTCTATGTATCTAAACTTGTCCTTCTCAGATGCCTTTACCTTAATTTTCTTTAGCATTGCATTAGAAATAAATCTCTCTGTAGCACCTAGATCTATCAAAATGCTAAAAGTTTGGTCAAGGATTGTACTTGACATTTTGAGCACAGTGGATTGGTGCTCATCCTGGCGGTTATTCATCGATGCGTGAATCCTGTGGGCCTTGCCAAAATATCCCACTGTAGTGGGTCCTTCTGATGTGGTCACCTTGGACTTCTCAATAATAAAACCTCACTGGTAATGTGGCTCTTCACATGTCCAACATCCAGTCTTCAGTCGAGTACTCTTGGTCCCCAGAGTAGAAGTTGTTGGCCTACAAGTCTGAGATCCTAGTGTGCTCTTCTAAACAATCCTGAATTGTTGTTGCTACGGCCGATGCTTCTGTTGATGTGGTGGTCCTCTGTAGGGAGTCCTCTTCTGAGGAGTCAATCATCATGGTTTCATGAACATGGGTCTCTAGATGTATCTCAATACCGTGATGTCTGTCTGGATGGTGTTTGATGTTGCTTCTCTCCTGATGTCGCTTGTCTAGTCGGTATTACAAGAGTCTTGCTCTGACCCTCACTGGTCATCTCTTCCTCAACTATGAGGTATTTCAAGAATACATCGTGCAACTTCTATCGCATTAGGATCCTCACCTTTGCATGAATGTTGAAGTTAAGGCCGAACATAAAATTATTGACCTTTATCTTGTCCATGTTCAAATGTGGAGCATACTAAAGTAGCTCCATAAATCTTTCCTCATACTCTAACACCGTACAACCAACCTTTCACAAGGCGTTGAACTCATTGAGATGGAAATCAATGAATTCTTCTAACAAATACCTCTCCCAGAACCCCTCCTTGAACAATTCCCATGACACATCTTCGACGACCATGTTTAGTTGAGGTAGGAGCGTCTTCCACCATAGAAGAGCACTCCCCTTCAATTGAAATACCTCCATGCATACCTTCATGTTGGAGGTGTAGTCATGAAGTTCAAAGTAGATCTCCATGTTCTCCAACCATGCCTTGATGACTGAGTCATTTGTGGCATCTATGAACTCGATAAACTTTACCTTCTCTAGTTCTCTCGGAATTCTACCACTGCCAGTTGGAGCGCATTGTGAATCCTGATTGGGTATAGATGCTCTAGCCTCATCTCTATCTAGTTGATTAATCAAGGCCTCTGACCTTCTATGAAAGGACCTCATCAAACCAATGACATCTCCCACAACAACCTGCTCCTGCCCAATGACTTGCTCCTGCCCAATGACTTCCTTTAACCATGATTACCTGCATGGAAAAATTTCAAATTTTAATTAGCGATAAGGTCTAAGTCATAAGGTTAACTAACGACCCCCATAATTACCACAACATGCTATGCATAACAAGTGCAATTTTTTTTATGTAGGAAAGTAATAACGACAATACACTTAAACATCACAACATGACGACAAAGAACATAACACATGAAATCACACAAAAGCAACTTAACGACCTAGCATACTAGCACATCATGTAGTTGGAAGAAACATACGACATTCAATCAAATGAAGAGTAAAAACGACTACCTGCCCATCAAGGTTAGGACCTGCAGGACACATAAGAAACACTCAAGCCGAGGTTCCCATCGATTTTGACCATTTAAGGTCTCAAGGTTGGCGACTGTTCTGAGGAACAATGAGGTTTCTACATCCCACCTATCACAAGCATGACCAAGATGACAACACATAAAGCTACATCAAGGTCATCCAAACGCAACAAACAATCTAACATCTGACTCTAGGAACATAACTTTCATGGCATAGGAAATAAATCATCAACAACCTTACATAGATCCTAAATCACAATTAACTCAATGCACGAGTATTCAATAGCATAACTCATCATGTGTCGTATTAAACCAAGATGCAAACTTGATTATCTAAAATAGTTGTTCATTACATTAAGCCTTCATATGTGCAAGGTTTTAATTAAATTAACAATCAGTTCTTACATTTGGTTCTCATTGGCAAGGAATAATTATCCCTCCATCATATATCTATATTACTAAATGTCGCTCGAGGTAGACAACTTTAACTACTCATGACAACTAAAATTAGCATGCGCAAGTATATTTTAATCCTAAACTAATCAGGCCTCGTCGTTTTTGCGACGTGCACGAGCATCAATCCTAACAACTAAGTGTCAGCAATGGTCCATAATCCATTCAATATAATAATAAAAAAATCAATCCTCAACTTAAATGATCTTATATATTAAAGTAATAATGACTTCTTTCGTAACCCGAGTGAAATACAAAATTTACTAACATCTGCAACATGTAAAATGTAAAGGATCATAAACTCTAACAAGGGATTAAAAGAGGATACTATCTAACTGTAGTTTAAATTCCTCTGCAATACATCCTTACTATCAAGTCACCTATTTAAATACAATTACCTTGAATGCGTAATAGAAGCTCTCCACAAGGGTTGAATAAATGAAATAAAAGGCGCGCAATAATTAAATTTAGTTACCGCATAAGGAATTTAATAAACTCAGCCAAGTAATTATTTAAATTGATACAAAATGAAAATTAGTAAAACCTTTCACCCAACTTAATAAATAAGTAATGAAACTGTAGAACCACCGCCCAATAATATTTATACACCCTTCACAGGTAGATTTAATAAAACCACAACCTAATGAATTAACAAATGTTGCATCTAACACTTATTAAAACGCTGCATAATCATAACAAAAAAATGTTTCTATGTACAAAATTACTGCCATCTGTAACCACTCAATATTAAATCTTCTGGGAGGTTATTAGAAGCTCTGCATAAAATTAAATCTCTACATAATTACATTCAATTGCCGAGTATATATTAAGGGATAGTAAGATCTCGGCTTAGTTATCCCATGATTGGTGAATCAAAAAGAACTGCACATTACAAGTGAAACATAGTAGAGACAAAGGCATGCGGTACCTGTGGCTGAGGTGGAGGACGTTGGACGCTCGGGGTAGAGGTCACCTACCAACATAGACAAGGATCTAAATGACTGGATCCTTCCATTAAATGCCCATGCTCCCTTACGCAAGAAGCGCCAACCAAATGTGCAGTAAAAGTTTTATTATTATTTTTGTTTTTCAAAAGGTCTGGGTGAGGCATGATTCCATTTAGCAGGGGGATATAGTTAAGAGGAAGGGTTTTCAGTAGGTGGGAGAGGCAGAGAGAAGTACAGGCAGCCCGAAAAACATGCACACATCAAAATTAAAGAAAAGGGTGAATCCCTCTTAAAACGATTTTTTTTCTTCGAAACTTAGTTTGCTCTCGGGTTCAATTACAGGTTTTAATCTATTTCAAAAATCGGTGGGCTCTAGGCCCCAACAACCATATTAAATTATCCAAATCTCTAAGACCATGAGTAATGGAAATCACAACACAACACAGGTCAGAACTTGGTTGTTAGCAGTGTTGCTGCGGATGTAGTGGTACCCTGTAGGGAGCCCTCTGTTAAGGAACCTATCATCGAGGTGTCATGGAAAAGGGTCCTATAGATGTATCTTGGTACCAAGAGGTCTAGTTTGGACGACGTCTAATGTTGTTGTGTATGAGACATTGTCAATCGAAACAGTCCTGTAGGAGTCCTTCCCGGAATCCCACGGTTAATCTTCCTTAACTAAGAGGCCTATTGGACTGCATTGTGAAATTTCCGAGGCATTTAAATCCTCACTTCACACGAAAGATGGAGTTAAGGCCAGTCAAGAACTTGTTGGTCTCCTTCTTCTTCATTTTCAGATGCGGGGCATATCTAAGTATCTCCATACATCTGGTATCATAATCAAGCACCATACGACCACCATGTCATAACGCGCTGAACTCATCAAACTGGTTCTCAACAAATTCCTCTCAAAAATACTTCTCCCGAAAATTTTCCTTGAAATGTTCCCTTAAAACAGATTTGACGACCATGTTTAGCTGAGGTAGGACCATAGTCCTCCATAGAAGAGTGTTTCCCTTTGGTTGAAGACTGCCTAAGAAAACGTTTGTGCTAGAGGTCGAAATCATGAAGTGCGAAGCACATCGACTAGCTCTCCATCCATACATCAACAACTAAGCCCTCCATGGCACAAGTGGACTTAAGAACTTAACCCTCTCGATTTTTCCATGGAAGCTACCTATACTGGCCGAGGCATGATGTGGACCCTCAAGGGTACAGGTGCCCTGGCCTTATCTCAACACAGATGGTTAATCAAGGCCTCTGAAAATTCCTTTGAAGGACCCTGTCAAACACACGACATCTCGTGCTGCAGTCCTCTCAAGATCAAGACTTGTTCTTCTCTTCGGGGTTTGGACCCCTCTAGTGTGGGTGGTACTGGAGGCATCACGCCTCCTCCCCTGGCACCACTCATGAACCTTCACGGCGTCTTCTAACCATGAGTAACTCATAGACAAAGTTAAATTTTAATTAGGGGATAAGTTGTTAGTTCCATTGTATAACTCAGTGGAAGACGTGACTATCCACAATCGCAGGGTTGAACCTCGATTTCATACCATATGTAACGAACCCGCCATTACAAAAACTAGCTATGTACAACAGGTAATTTTTTTTTTCTTTCAAGGCCACATTCGATAAATCAATATCATATTAAACAACAACATCAATGATAATCGATTTCATCAACCATCATCTTAAACCATAATTAATCATGGCACACGAGCATACATTCGCGAAACAATTATAGGCCCCAACAAATCCAAGGCGTAACACAATTAACAATTATTTTTATGGCGCAAATCTTGAACACAAGTGATATCATCTATTTGAAAAAGTTCCATTGTGCAAGAATATTAAAATCCAAGATCCAACAAACACAAACTTAATTTTCATTCATGTGAGTAGTCCAATCTAATCATACATTACACTAAGTCTTCAGTGCGCAAAATGGGTCTAAATTACTCCACTAAACCTACCTTAGAAAACTGAATAGCGTGCAAGTTTTCTATTCATTTTCCCATCATTATACATCATCAATCAAGATGCAAGAGGAAACTTACTTCAAGTGCGTGCATGATTTGTTCAGTGACCTAAGTTAAACCAACATCATTCAATTAACCAAGGTGCAAGGGTAACCATCGTCGTTATCCATCATACATCAATATTAATTAATGGCACAATATGGCATATATCAATTCAATTATTCTATCCATATGGCACAAGTACTCTAAACACCTATCCTTCAGTGTAAACCAAGGCACGAGATAGACATTCTAAACCATCGCCCATGACCTACAAATCATAACTGCAAGAGGTCTAACATCTACCTCAATCATTCATTAAAACTTAAAGGCGCAAAGGTTGTTAGTCCAATAATCATTGGTAAATCTATAACGCAAGAAAATATTGGGATCCATCATCCATTAATACACAAAATCCATCTGCGCACAGGTCTAAAATTTAAAAATCAATTTATGACGAGAAATCTAATTGTGCAAGAGTACGTTAATCATCAATCATCCATCTAACTATGGGAAATCAAACGTAATACTTAAACAACAAGGTAATCACGCATCTGATCGCATACAATATTAGCAAGGTAACCCAACGTTAAATTTAATTAATGCCAACTGAATAAAGTAAACCTAATTAATAAGTATTACATAACACCTAAAAATCATTAAGACGCAACCATTCTCTTTTCTTAGAAGATACAACTAAATTAATAAAATATTCTTGTGATATACAACCCAAGATCATTAAGACAAGGGTACATGAATCTTTGTAATCAAGAGTCTCCATTTAAAATCAATAAACAGACGTCATGCAATCGAGACTCACACCTTTACTTTGAAGAGTCTCCAACCTTATGCTCAAATAAATTATCCCTCTCATCTCATTTATCTAATGTAAAAGCCATTGCTAACTATTTTCCTTAGCAATGCTTAACAAATTAACTATAACGCTTAAGAAATAAGCAATTAAGAGATAATAATTCTGAATTTTACTAACAACTCACTACTCCAATTATAATGGATCGAAGCCACATCAAGGGGCCAGTGTTCTGAATCAAGCCTACAATTAAAACAATTAAAGAACTTCAACTCGAAAGACTAGAAATCAACCTTAACTCGGGATTTAAATAAAGCAGAATGGACAGAGGCAACTCGAGGAAAGTTCCACACCAAGTCTGGCAGTCATCCAATTCGCATGAAGGTAATAAATAAGAGGTACATGACACACGGGAATGAGGTCGCACAACGCGTCAAGGTGAGAACGTCGAGCTTCTGGGAAAAATGCTAAGGATACCCTGAACCTTTATTGGAGAAAAATTTTTTCCTTTAGACGCAATGGGCAGCTCGAAAATAAACGAAGATTTGCTTAGGGAAGAACATTAACACCGGGGAGAGATAGGGACGCTTTGTCACAGGTAAAACGCTGAGTATCAAGGAAAAAAATCCGTTGAACAAGGGTCACGAAAATTCTGACAAGGAACAAGGAATTCACTGAGAATCACCCATGAATTTCTCCAAGCGTTTATCACGATTTTGCTGGCATGAGATCACTGTAATAACTGGTTGTTTGCTCAAATGCAGGGATGTGGTGCCCACCAAAACGCAGAGCAGCTAGCAAGGGAAAACAGAGCCGGCGAAAGGGAATTTCGTGGGGTTTTCAGACAATACTCTGTTGTGTAAAACGTTGGGGTAAAATACCAAAGCAGAAACGATTCATGGAGGCAAAAACGATTTTAAAAAAAAATACAGATCCGTCACAGTGGCCATACAAATCAATTGAAGAAGCCAAAAACGAATTTAAAAACTAAAGATCCGTCACAGTGGCCATGCAAATCAATGAAGAAGCAAAAACGAATTTAAAAACTACAGATCCGTCAGAGTGGCCATGCAAATCAAATGAAGAAGCAAAAAGGAATTTAAAATCTACAAATCCGTCACAGTAGCCATGCAAATCAAATGAAGAAGCAAAAGCGAATTTAAAAAATACAGATCTGTCACAGTGGCCATGCAAATCAAATGAAAAAGCAAAAACGAATTTAAAAAATACAGATCCGTCACAGTGGCCATACAAATCAAATGAAGAAGCAAAAACGAATTTAAAAACTATAGATCCATCATAGTGGCCATGCTAATCAAATGAAGAAGCAAAGGGAATGTTAACCGCAAAATAGCCACTATCTTTATCTCAACCACACTTGAAATAATTAAAAAGTTTAAGTGGGAGTAATACTCGTTGCCATAACACATCTATGAATATAATTGTATTTAACATCTGAATGTCGATCAATGGTTGTAACATAAATATAGACAAGCAATAGAGAGAGCTAACGTGAAACACCCATTTCTTAGTTAGAAGATGGGATAGCGTTCCACTCCAAAAAAATTCTTCATAGTTAAGAATTGATTGCACATTACAACAATAATCTAGGGAACTGATAAATGTAATAAAATTTAGCCTTTAAAGTTACAAGAACTCAATACAACAATCATCAATATCTATATGTATACACAGAAAATCTAACAACTTGTAGAAATGCAAATTACACATGCATACATTTACTAAAGGCGGAGACTCTAAAGTCATTGTCTCACGCCCACGCGTTGTCCAACTCCAGCTTGCACTCTATCCAAGTCCTGCTTGCCAACCGTTGAGACCTCATCGGTACCTCCCAACCAACGTTAGGGGTATTCTACTTTCCCTTGAGCCCCCTGAGCCAAAAAGGGGCCACGCACACTATACCACAGAATCCTAGCTCCCAACTCGCCTCGCAAGGTCGATCCACCACTTGTTACCTGAGTTGGGCATCCCAACTCCCACAAGAGAAATTCAGTCAAGATAAAATTCTGGCAGTGTAACGTTATGCAAATCAGATGTGATCCATATTTCTCCTCCGCCATCCTTTTTATAGGGTTTCCTTAGTGATTAGTTTCCCAAACCCTCATTAGATTCTTTTAATTAAATTAATTAGGACAAACCTCCCCCGTACACATGTCACTCGATCCCTCAGTTGCACCAGAAAATAATTTATTTATTAATTAAATTTGTCCATTTCCCTCACCCACCTAAAAGCATTCCTAAAAACGTTTCTTAAATATAGAACCCAATTGACTTACTCCTTACTTAAAGCCTCAGGAGAACCCAGTCAATAGCACCTATTGATGTAAATATAAAAAAAATAGCATATCATCAAATCCAAAACATCTCATAATCATAATAAAAACAGCTAATAGTATAGTGAACTAGATCACTTGCATGCAAGTGTCCTCAAAGAATAAGTTCGTTCAGTGTGCGCAAGAGCAAGATGTTACAGGTAAAAAGGCTTGGTTGTTTCTCCTTAGCAATTTTTATAGAGGTATGGATTTACTGCTGCTCCATCCATGAATGTTTCGCTCTACTCCTTAATTAAGTCAACAATTGGCTCTTGAGTTTGTTCATTGTCTGTGCATTTCCAAAGTTATGATATATGGAAATATTGACTGTCTATGGATTGGTGGTTAAGTGTTTGTCTCTGTGGAATTGTATTTGAACCATGCGCATTGAAAAATTGTGTGTATGTCTCTTACTGTATATGGTATTCGTGCTTTACTTGTGGGAAAGAATACAGTTGGCGAAACTCTCAAGCTTGCCTTGCTTCTAGTTTCTAGTTTTGGATTTCTTCCATAAAGCATATCACTTCTCATTACTTGTGGGTTATATGGACACCCTGCTTGTCATTTAAGTTGTTGTTTTTTGTGCCCATTGTGTCTGCATCCTTGTAATAACTCTATGAATACAAATGTGAAGTTTTTTAGAAGTATTAAGATTCTCATCCTCCTTTTGGATAAACCCTCATTTTGGTCATCTTGTCCCCCCTTGCCAAATTACTCTTCACTGTTGTGTATTGAACCCTATGTATTGGAAATTATTGTGGAGGTGGCCAGCCTAGAATTTAATAAAGGCAGTGTTCGTGCTCATTTTTGGTCATGGATTTAGTTGATTATTTATTGTGTGAATATGGAAAGAATGTTAAGCCCACTCAGTTTTTTGGTAATACAGTCTATCCTGTGGAAATATTGGGGTGATGAAAACATTTCCAAATCATCATTTAAGGGTTACGACCTACTATGTGTTCGATTTTGTCTGAAAGGAATATCTCTGTGGTTGAATTATATATTCATTGAATGAGTTTTGTGAACCAAAATGAAAGGGATTTTAGAAGCATTATTATTTGAAGTTTCAATTTTAATTATGTTATACACAGGGATCCATTTTGGGACCACTTCGTGGAACCCTGTGGCGATTTAAAATGTACTGGTGATTATATCATAGACCATAGTTTGTCCATTCCTTGACTATTGGTTGTGGTTTTTGTGATTATTATGGTGTTTTGTCTCCTCGACTCTGTTGTGCGCAAGATTTGTTATTATTGTTGAATGATTATTGGGAAATAAATTATGAAATGGTTATGGTGCAATGCAATTTCTAAATGCAAATAAGCTTCCTTGAAGTGAAAACCCAATTCTAGATCTTTGGAAGAGAGTGTTGAGTTTCAATTTAGCAACAATAAGGGGTTTTGAATTGTAATTGATGTTGAATATGGAATTGTTTGATATATTAGAACAATATCCATGGGATTCCTTTATATTATACCTTTTTACACAAAATACACTCCCCTCATTATCCCAATTACATTTTTTCACTACATGTTTTTTTATTAATCATTTTTAAGGAAAAGTTTGTGTGCAAATAAAATAAATGATGTGGAAGTTAATGGATGATTGGTATTCTGGGAGATGGTTGTATACACATTTTGATTTTTTTTTTTATTGCTTGGCCAGTACTCGTAATATTTTCCTCTCCATGATATCTCTTTACGATAAATACAATCCCTCCATACTCCCAATGACCCTATCAGTTCCCTATTCATATGGAAATTAATAAATGTCATTTTTATGGATATATTTCATCCAACATATAGTAAATAATAGAGACAAATATTGATTTATTTAAGTGGAGTTTCATGTATGGGTTATTAAGAAATTTTCATGACTCGTTAAATATTGCTACAATATGATTATTTTCTGCAGGGGCAGTAATGGCCGAAATAATAGAGGCAAAGGTAACTGACAATGAGGATATAGAAGGCCTCAGTTCTTTATTCACTTTGATTATGATCCAGAAGAGTTAAACCATTTGTTCCAAGAAGGGTTTTTTAATTTGGTTGGCCATGGTATATTCCATCCCGGACCCGACAGACCCTCATTTCAACCTCCTCAGAATCTTCCCATCATTCTTGTTCCTCCACATGTGTGAATGCAACTTGTAGTCCACCCTAATAACATTTGAAAATAAATTGTCCACCATCCTGTCTCTCACCATCGTGGTTGGCCCACTATTTCATTTCCTCTATCTCCACCAGTTAATACCAATGATCAAATTGCTCATGTTGGTTCGCCAGTACAGTCCTTGCACCCTAACAAAAGACTAAAAACCGATATCCCACAACCTGTACAAGAAAAAGGAAAAGAAGTAGCCTCCCCCTCCAGTACATCCACAGAGTCTTCTAAATCTTTGTCTTCACGTATCCACCTAAAACATGACTGCTCCCATCTAATCAACAAAATACATCCCCAAGGGTCTAACCAACCAATGGCTACCCCAAAAAAGTCAAGAGGAGACAACAATGATAAGAGGAAATATGCCTCACACATCAACAAAAATGGATTTAATTTTTTTTTTTTTTATGATATTCAATGATGAAGACAATGATTAATGATTTTCAACATATTTTGGACAACAAGAGTTATTTTGGCTATTTTTTGTGGATAAGATGGATATGTTGTTTTCTTGGGATATGGCCTTAAATTTTGTCGATACTTAAATATTCAATTTAAATGATATCCATGGGAGCTACGAGGGTGTTGTATGATCTAAATGATAAATTTTATATTTTATATTTGATGATTGGCAAAGAGAATGATGGGAGTCACAAGGGGTCCCACCTATTTAGTAATGATTAACTAGACCCTTATTTATATATTATTATTAATTATTTCTCTGTAAACTAATTAGCTAAGTTAATTTGACTTAACTAAATAAATTAATTGAACTACCTCAAATATTTGAGAAAGAATAAAGGTTTAATGAGAGGAAGAGACAGAGAGATGGAACAAGAACTATAACTCAAAGGTTTTCTCTTTAGTTAGTGAGATAGCTTCATTTTTCATTTATTTATGATTTTATTTGAAACCCTAATACTCTTATGCACAACAGGGTCTTATTGAAGGCAACATGATTCAAAACTAAATCATACAATTCAACAACTTGTTTTAAAGGTGTTTAATTTATCTTTGATAGTCTGTGTATTCTTGTTGGTTTATTAATTTTCATGGATGATAAAGAATATCTTGCGGAGTCAAGTGGCAACATTTTGTGGCAAGTTGATCCAGATCATTAGTTTTAGTTTTATTTCACTATGAGGATCTTTTTGTATGGTTCCCATCTGAGACTTCTAAATTTGACTTTGGTCCATGCCCCTGTAGGGGGTTTGTAAAAGAGAAATGCAGTTTTTATATCTTAGAATGAAATAAAATAAGATTATTGTTATGTCTCATACATGTGTTTTTATGACTTGGTTCCTTCTTTCACTTTTCTCTCCATGTTTATTTTATTGTAAAATCAATATACATTCATGTAGCTTTGTTTGAATTTTATTTTTAAATTCCAACATATAAAAATCATAAAATCAGCTTTGATCCTTTGTAATTAATACTTGTGGATTGAGTGAATGTTTTGAGTCTATAAACCCCAGGTGAAATTCCCAACTGTCTTATCTTAGCGAGACAATATCTAAAAATGATTGAGTGAGGTACTCCATACCTTTTCCTCAACACTCTCTTCTTTGAATGGTGGACCTACGCTATTAATGGCAAGAGCCGTTTGGGAGCTTTATGTGTCGGGTTCAGCCTCTTCCAAAATATGTCCTTTGTTATTTGGTGGATCCAAGCTGCTATGGTGACCTCGAGAGGTGGAAAGAGGGCTCTGGGGGAGTGAGGCGAACGTGGTGAGTTGGAAGGGATCAAGACAAACATTCTAGGAAGGCTGAGGAGGGAGCATGCAAGGAGGTTTTTCACGACCGAGTAGTTGTTGTCATGCTTGGGGGTGCGCTAAGTGGTCAGGAGAGAGCCAGTTAATTATTCCTCCCAATCATCCAACAGTTTTCAAAGAGAATTTGGAATAGTGTGGTCATAACCGACTTGGTTAACCATGATGGGTGGAAGATTTGTTGTGGACACAAGACCTCCATGACCAAATCTTCCCAGGTTGGGGTGGCACACCTTCAAGGAGGAATTGAGAAGAGTCATAGAAGGATTGTGATCCACAACCACCTGAGGATGGAAATCTCACCACTGACATCAGGGGCAAAGAGGTGCTAGTCAGAGGGTCTTCGCTGACACAACGAGATTTGAGGAGTAGAGACGCAAGCCTGATTTTGAGCTAATGAGGGTTAGAATGACCGTTTCCAGATGGATAATGGCGTATATGAAGGGCGTTCATATCCCAAATACCTTGCATTCGCGCGATCTGGTCCAACTTTATTTGTCACCACAGGAGCCATTCTGGAGCGGGTGGAAAATTTAATTCCCAACGCCTCGAGGTAAACATGGCTTTAATGGACATGAGGGCAGGGATATGTGGAGTCCCTATGTCCATTGGAATGCATGTTGGAGACGTTCGTGGTGGTCTCCATGTCGATAACACCTGCATCTGGGTAACACATTTTTCAGAGTTATTTATGCGTATACAACACTTTTAGATTTAGAGAATGGACAATAATGAAAGAAATTCACTCATCGTCCACACAACCTTTTTCTCTATGTTTTTCCCAAACTAAAGAGAGTGGTGATGATTTTCTTTTCCAATGCAATCATCCATTCCATTGTTAGGATTGGAAAAATGGTACATGGATTGTCTATAATATCTAAATGATTATTTTTTTGTAAATGTTACAAAGATGGATTACACAAAATGTATTGGTTTTCGAATGAACTTAAGACCAATTGGAGGAAAAAATTTCATTGAAAATTAGACCAGAGTTTCATTGAAACAACAAATAGAAGATCACCCAGATCGAGTTGACACTAGATTTTCAATATTTTCATATACTATATAAATCGATTAATACAAAGGACATTAACTTATTTATAGAAGAGATCCTATTACAACAAATTCAACACCAATCACCTTAAATTGTAGTGATATTGTTCCTCATTAAAATATTATTGGTGACAAGTTTTAGTGATATTGTTCCTCATTAAAATATTATTGGTGACTACTTTAGTCATACACTGTCAACCTCTCACTGTGATCCATTACCAAGTTAAAAATATAGCAACATAATCTTTCAAATCAAATATTGTGGTTAGAACCTGTAAGGATAATACCACATTCATTTATAAAATGAAATGCAATGACAAACCTCCATCGACTTAAGTTCAAAAACAATATTTGTAGCCTAAGATTCCTATAACATACACAACCCTATAACACTTGGCTTTAATGAAAAGTATAAATAATGTTTTTCTATTATTGAAACCTAAGTAGGGAGTGACCCTATTTCCCCGATCAAGTATGTAGTAGGCATTTTGGAATTAATCCATGATATAGAAGTGGATGTCAAGGTAGGCTATGTTTTCAAATAATAATCGGCCTGAAAGGTGCATAGTGCAATTAATCTTCCATGTCAAATGCAAGGTCGGAACTGTGTGAACATAATATTAGTGGGATATCGTGCCACAAAAATTCAGGAATGTAAAATATCTTATATTCCTACATAATCCATCTCTATAAGTGTATGGATTAAGCAAGCTCTAATAATTTTGCAAGAGTAGTTATCATTTTTTTTAATTGTACTTGATTGTTTATATATCTAAATATCCCTTCTATACTAACTAGCAATATCAATGTTGAGATATATATAACATGAGTGGACATCTAATGGTTAAGAGCATGAGTTTCCTCCTTGAAGGTCATAGATTCAAGTCAAGAAGGGAATAGGGTAAGTATACCCTGAACTTTAGCAGTGAAATCCATCAAAATTACTAAACCATAACTCTACTCTAAGATAATTTTAATTCTAGCATTCACCCTAATCTCTTAACATAACCCTATCCTTAGCATAATTACACTGAAATGTGTATACGTATTGACAATAGCCATATTTAATCATCTTTTAATTATAAAGAATTTTCTATGAAAGAGATTTAATTTGTTTAGAATATTCTTCGTTGTCACAAGAAATTGAGGGTCACCATTTTATAGATTATCCTACTCACATGCCAAAACATGGTCATTAATCATTACTGATATTTATGAGTTAAATTAACTTGATAACGACGGATCGAATTATTTACTAAATTGATGCTTGGTTTTTTTAAGCAAAATTGAATGCAGTCATAGCACAAGATTACACAACAAAATGATATTCATATTACATTCATTATGAAAAATTAAAACACAATTATATATTTGGATTAGATCCAACTTGTTCTAAACATAGAGAGAGGGGTTGACAAAATATCTCAACAACCTCCAACCGATTCAAACTAAACTCAAACCAATTCTATTGTAATCATTATTCCAACACCCTCCCATAATGCTTACATTACAAATATTATATCAGAATTACAATACTCAAATTCCAACATAGAGATTTGTCTTGATATGGTGTTTATAAACACTCCTATGCACTCTGAAATCTTTAGGTATACGCTCTTTTTTCTCCACAACTTTGAGCTTCCCTTTCAACTCATTTAAGATAACAATGTTTATGACCATCGTTGATGAATTTGTAGAATTGACGCTTCTCGTCCTCCTGAAGGATAATATCGATACTGAATTATCCTATGGATAAAATACCATTTGTGAAAGTCCCCCGAAGAGAATGTTTCAACAGTTATATAGGATAATGATCTTATTACTATATATTTTCAGTAGTCAATCATACAACTGACCGTATTCACAAACAAACTTACAAATATACATGGACAACCTATAATTGATGATCATGAAGCACCAAAGTACAACAAGAATCTCTAGCTTTTAACAGACTTGCAAACATACTCAACTAATGAACATATTCTTACATAGCACCGAAGTACGTCAAGAAATACTAGAAAGATATGTTACTATGTTCAATTCATTGATTCTGCATTATAAAATTTTACAAACAAAAAATAATGTTAATACACCAAATAAAAAAAATGAATACTACACAGAGACACAAGAACATTACAAACATCATTTACTACAAATTTCAGACCTGCAATCTGGCCATAAGACCCCGTCCTGAGACTATCCATAATTTTCGACAACTTTAATCAGGTAGGAACGAAACGAACAATATTCCTCTTGTTCAATCTCAACACAATTGAGCACGAGAAAACACATATTTGAAATTATTTTTAGCTTATAAGCCTACCTAGATTTATTCTTAGTTTACTGACATTTACCCCAATCCTTTCCTCTCTTTTAGTCTGAATTTTCATGAGTTCATTTGTTAGTTGCTTACGAAAAGAAGCTATACTGAGAAGAAATAAATCCTCCCATCCTTGCCAAATTTATTAGACCAACAAAGAGAAGGAGAATGCATATTCTCGAATTTCCACAAGATCTTGGAAGCTCTTCATGGACCACTGACAGAAAATAAAAAATTTTCATGTGTCCACCTCTTATCTCCATTATACTTTCATCCACGTTTCCTTGAGAAGCGACTAAGAAGAAACTATAGGCACAACGATTTAAATTCTTCTTCAAAGAGAAAAGTCTCACCAATCTAATCACAGTTTCTCCCAATTGTAGTGAACCCTAGTCTGAAAAGGGAAGATAAGACAGAGAAACATGTGTCATGACCACAAATAGATCTTAAAATATATAAAGAGAAAGGGCGCCTCCACATGCAAAATTGACTCTTTTGTCGATTCTACTTGGACTTTTTCTATAATCGTTGGCCACATCAATGTGTTGATACTAAGAGGGGGGTGAATCAGTATCAAGTACAATTAAAAAACCTTTTTCAACTTATACTTAAACCATTCAATTATATCCAATGAGAAATGAATAATAGTATAAGAGTTACACCAATACACCACAATACACCATGCACAATATATGAGAAAT
>JZKD02S1618317.1:1203508-1241452 GCA_000966675.3 Picea glauca
TTAGAACACATCACCAAAATACTTCATCCTCCCTTGAAATCCGGCCTTCTTTTACTTCTTCTTCCCTATGAAATTCGACTTGTATCAAATGAATGTATAATGATATTTATTTATATCATTTATGTGACATTCTTTTAACATTAGGGCCGACCTGACACTTTCTTATTTTGTAATTATTTTCTTTAATTATTTTCAGGTCCTACATGTACTTCATTTTTCAATTCCCTTTGTCATCTTCAAAAATTCATTTCTCCTCAACCATGAGGATCCATTTGATGTGCCACATACCACCGGAAACAACATAATGTATACTATCCATTCATGGGTGTTGTATATGCATGTGCATTTTCCTTCATGTCCAAATACCTTTATCAATCTTGCGGTCCAAAACCCATGACTAGGGTTGACATCAATGACAACAATCAATCTTCAAACACAATGATCTCTCTCTTAAAAAAAATTTAATATGACAGTGAGAGTAAATAGAGATCGAGCCTAGTTCAATGAATGCTTGTGCAACAATATATTCAATAGATCTTGAGATGAAAACAGTCCTATGAAAATATCCACTCCACACAACACAAATGACATAGATTCCTCTATGAAGCATCTGCAACTGCTATCTCTGACGACAAGTAAACACTCCAATGCTTCACTATCTTTTCTCACAGCGAACAACTATTCACATAGAGGCACACAAAAAACTCAAGAACATAAACACAGACGCTTATTCTATTCTAATCTACACAACTATGTTAATCCCAATCTCACATCTCACATGATCTCATTTTCTTGGGCTCTCTCGTACAGGAGATAAGCCTAGATCCACTCTGAAACCATATAATAAAAATTGGATGTAATCATAGCACAAGATTACACAACAAAATGATATTCTTATTATATTCATTCTACACAATTAAAACATAGTTATATAGTTGGATTCAGATCCAACTTATTCTAAACATAAAGAGAGAAGTTGAGAGAATCTCCCAAATACCTCCAACTGATTCAAACCAAACTCAAACCAATTCCATTGTAACCATTACTCCAACATTTTTCACAACCTCCATTATTTACTATGTTTTGGAGTCTACTTGGCATATAGTTTTTACTATGTCAATCAATTAGTTTTGTTTTTTTAATCACATGGAAGATTTTTACTAGGCGGGGAGACTACCAACATATTCCTTTGTTGTGTATTCGTTAGTTTTAAATGATTTTAATCTTTTTAATAGAAAATTAATTATTTTCAAACCCATTTAATTATTTAATAATATATTTGTGATTGAGTTACCGAAACTTCGACAACAATATATTTGTAATTCAGTCATCGGATTGTATATTTCCTATCCAAAAATGGATTGGCACTATTTTTTACAAAAGTACTCCAAAAAGTGTAGTAGTCAATTTTGAAACAAGTGTAAATTTTTATTAATTAATAAAATATTAATAAAGTAAGTAGTATTTACAAAGACAAAATCATAGCATTACTCAAAATGTATGTCTTTCTTAACTCTTTCAGCCAAAACAAGTCGAGATTATATATATATATATATATATATATATATATATATATATATACATCGAAAACAAGTTTTATTGTTGGTAATTAGCCAAACCTAGGAAAAGTACACCTTGATTTGATGGATTTGGTTATACAAAACCAAAAAATTATAGTTTTCGTTAACTTATTTAACTCTATTGGAAATTCATTGAATAGCCTATTATACTCTACTAACATTTAATAAATGAATATCTTAAAACATAATTTATTTATGTATGTTTTATTTTTCTTAAAAAAAGTCTATTATTTTTTTGAAGTCCAGGGACCATAGGATCATTGTACATTTTAATTTAACAAAGTAAAATTAACAAAAGATGTAAAGACCCCTCTGTTACAAAAACAATTAGTGATGTACAAATAGGTAAAAAATAAAATTGAAACAATAGTTAGTACAAGTGACATACGTTACGGCATAAATTAATAACTACTCAATTAATTTCATCACAATTAGTTGAAAACAACATCACTATTATTCAATAAACCATATCTCAAAATGATAACATAAGGAAACTACCCACCCAACCTATCCTGCATGGTTAGGACCTCCAAGACACATAAGAAATGCTCAAGTCCACGATTCATTCGATTTATTTTGATCATTTCAGGTCTGAGGAATGACGACTATTCTGAGGAACAAGGAAGTATATAAATCCCATTAATTCAATCATACACCGCTATTCAAGACTATAATTATCAACATACTTAATCATCAATTCATCATAGTGTGAATAATAATTTACTCTACTTAATAAATCTTCAAGCAATGCTTAAGTGTAATTTCGAATAATAAAATAATACATAAATATTAATAAGAACCCCATTAGAATAAGTACAATATTAGGAGTGGGTGGAGATCTAATTCAGTCTCCATAAGTATCTTGTGAAGTCAGGCTCAGTCTAGGTCAAGCATCAAATCAAGTTTTTACCATTTACAATAAATACAACTCCTATGTAACTCAACCATGTACCTTAATAACATGATATATCTTAATTAAGAATTCATAAGTACTTCAGATACTAGATACACTTCCAAGCATAAAATTCCATAAGAAGGTTTAATGTATTCCTTAAGCACCACGTACGGATTTCAATACCAGTTTAGGTACTCTCTTTAACTATAAGAAATCAATCATAATTAGAAACAATAAGCATTCAAGATGCATGCATACCATTTAAAGAACCATGAGAAGATTTAAAATCTTATTGAGAAATAGGAAGATTCAAATGCTACTTTACCTTATTGTAGGTGAATCCCCCTGTGGACAAGTGGATTCCCTCTTGGTCTCTAGACTCCTAAGGCCAAGATAGAAAAGTGATTAACATGGACACTAAATTTCTTTTAGATCTAAGCAAGCTAATAAATGAAAGAGAAGGAGAAAGATATGTACCTTATTAGCGACATTTGTCCTTGCAAATTCCAAGAAGAGCTTCGATCCTAAGCTCCCTGATAGGTCCTATAAAACAAACAAAGGTACAAAATAATTCCTACTCTACTGAGATTATCTCAAACATAGATCCATCTACTGTAGACAAACTCATATGGAACAAGCATAAGTTTGAAAGAAACAGACCAAGCATTGATTATTAATGAGAACAAGTAAAAATACTTACAATCCTTTGAATGAAGGTGAAACAGCTTCTTCCAGTTCTCCTTGTCCAACCCCTTTTCTCAAGTAATCTCCACTTGATTGCCTTGATGACATCTCACTCATGAGATCATAAGTTTGATGTAATTCTCAATCTCCATCCCCCTTTTCACCATGAGGAGGCCTCCTTATATAACCTTGGAGAGGCCCAACCACTTGAGAGATATTTGGGATAAGTTGAGAATTCCTCTCCTTCAGTTGAGGATCTCTCCTAGGATCATGCCTTGACCATCTATTTGAATCCAACTACCTTCAGGAATTGAGGGATTCTTCCCTTATTTGTCTCAACAAACCCAAAATTTTCTCAGAAAGGGGTAGCGCTCCCCCAAAAGGGTGCACAGGGTGCTCAAACACTCCCCCAAAGAGGCTCAGGGGGCACCAGCACTCCCTGGCAGTGGGTAGGGGAGCGATCCTCTCCAAAATCTATTTTTTAGTTGTTTTTTAGTGGCAAAAGGTTTGTACGCCCTATCAACTGATTTCTCTTCTTCAAAACTAGTCTTTGAGGTGTCTTAAGTGTCTTTGTAATGTTTTTAGAGGCACGACATGGGAAATATGGCAGTATGATGTTTGTGATACTTGCAACACTTGTAGTCAATATGTGACACTTGCGGACAAGATGCGACACTTACAACACTTGTGGTGATGACACTTGTGACACTATCGAAGTGAGTAATTTTGAGGTGTAACATACCTATCCAAATCAATGCTTCCTTATATTAAATAAACATTTAAAACTATTAAGAAGGTCAACATCACATTAAACAATAATAAACACTTACACCAACCTTCAATCCATGTAGAAATGCTAATATGATCAATTACAATAAGTTATATATATTCCAACCACTTTTACATATTCATTTAAATGAACTAAAGAAGATCTCTTACATTTCATAACTACACAAGTTTCACATACTAGATTACATATCTTATATATATAAGGAGATTAAAAGAATATCAAACACTTCACAACTTCATTTAAGAGTAACCAACATGTCCACTAAGGAACCGACCTAAGTGAGAAAGATAACATGCAAAAATCTCAACCAATAGAGTTCTAGAAATCTAATCTGACCCTAGATCTGATGCATGTTCTGACACATGATACAAAACTTGATCCATCACTTGTTCCAGACCTTGAAATGTCAAAATTTATGATAAAAAATATATAATTTTTAAATGTAGGGAAAATGGAATCAAAGGACATGAGTTGCAAAATAAAAGGTAGTTAACCTGTCCCTTTCAAAGTCAAGGTTTACAATAATAAATAATTGGCCACAATTTCTTAGTTCAAGAATTTTAGTAACAACGTTCCCTTAATGAAGTTAATCCTTGCAGAACTACCCATCATTGGACCAAGGATAAAAATTAGACTAAAGAATTGACACGAGACTGTTATTGATGTGGTAGCGAACAGGTGGATAGGATTGTTGTTAATTTGTAATAAGGAAAGTAACCAAAATGCAACACGAGATGGAAAATGTTCCGGACCTCATTTTGACACTCAATCCATACCTTAATCTGGTCCTGGATCCAACAACAATTTCTAATAATTTAATTAAATTCAAAGTGGATCAAAAATGATTTTATTAATTGCATAGCCTTAGAGGAAGGGACAATAAATTTGGTGCAAGGTATGTCAAGAAGTGGTAGCGACAGGTAAAATATGAGTGAATGTGTGTAGGCAAAGCTAATCAATACAATCACGACCTCGCCACTCTCACAGTTAGCTCTGGGGATGTTACTATTTTTTTTAGAAACGAGGAAAAATCATTACTAAAATCAATAAACTAGAAATGGGTAAACCAGACACACCAGGTTAATTAACATTTTTATTTTCAAGAGGGACATTTCCATATGGAACCTAATCCATCCCTGAATCCAACACCATTTCTGGCATCTGATCTAACACCTGATCCGACACTTGACCTGGACCACAAAACATAACAAAATTTTGATAAATTCAAATTTAAAATTTATAGGAAGCGAATAGATTCGACAATGGTTAAGATTTAAGGAAGGAAAGTAAATTAAATCAAGGACACTCAGGAAGGTCAATTTATTGTGTAGCCTCAAATCATCCTGAATTAAAATCCAAACATACAAAGATCTTTTTAAAAAATCTCTCTTAGAATTTCTACAGATCACTTTTCCAAAACGAATTAATAATATTAACTACCAGTGATACAACATCCTACAATGAACCAATAGAACACCACAATCGAGGTTTATAAAAAAATTCAAATACAAAGGAAGAGGAAGGGAAATCACTGAAATTTAACTTTCTGGGTTGTTAAAAGATGGGGAAGCAGTCACTGAGAGTTACAATAATTCCAAATTCGCAGGTGAAAATTGAAGGCATCAGGTTCAAAGGAAAAGGAGACAAGCACACACAAACCAAAAATACTCTAGCTCCAAGATTTCCTTGCAAGTTAGAGCCACCACTCTATATCAAACTTGGTATCCCAACCCTCACAAGTAAAACCAGTGAAAATGATTTTGGCAGCACTACTTTACCCATCACTAGTGTGTTTTTTTTTTTCCCATGTAGATGATTTTCTTTATAGGAATTTCCTTACTAACACATGCCCACATGCACAATTAATTTTATTTTTAATTAAATAAATTAGGATTATTCATCCTCACACTTGAAACCTTCTCCCCAAGTCACACACAAAATTACATATTTTATTTTAATTAAAAGTCAATTTCCCTCACACTTCCCAAATGTGTTCCTTAAATCCCTCTTAGTTGTCTCTTTATTAACCAGATTCTTATGTAATGATTGTCTTCTTACTAAATCTTAGTTTGAGTTAAAATACGAGTCTTCTTCTAGTTAGACTAGTGGTAGGTAGACTCTAGATACCTTTCTATGTGTACACCTATTCTCTCATACTTTATTTCTTTCTTATTTTAAAATTGTATTTTAGTATTTTTCTTTTCCACACATGTGCATTATATCAAATCTTTATATTTATCTCTCTTTTTCCTTATATTGATTTATCTCTAATCTTTTATTTTATTTAACATTTTAATTTATTCCCCTAACTAAACTTAGACTTAGGCTTTGTCTTAGAATAGGCATAGACTTTTATGGGGATTTATAATTAATAAAATTATTCATTAATTAATTACTTTAAATCTGACAATGTCAAATAAATTCATTGTTTTCTAAGCGACCTAGACACATTAACTCAATTTTTTAAATTACGTGAAGTTCCCTTCAAGGTGCACTCCCATGATCCAAGGCTACCACTCTCCTTTTGACTGGTTTTGGTAGTTTTTCTAGCCCTTGGAGTCAACACTCCACTCAATCAACCTTGTGAGAGAATAAGGGATTCTAAGGAATAAGGAATTTGTCTTATTGCGCGCCCCTTAGAAATATTCATGAATGATTGTCTCAGTCTTCCCTCACAACATCACGAAACTCTCAAACTAGGTAACCATTAACCTACAATTCGAGCCACGGTGGGAGTGTTAGTAGGTTGTGTCGGGGACTCTGCCACACCTGTCCCTCAGTGTCTAGTTTTTTTTGCATGGCCCCTTCACTCCTTAGCTAAGCCATATTAGAAAGTATATTCAGCCTACATTGATTGACAAAACACTGTCAATGATACATATACATATCATACTATAATAAATCATATGTCACATATGCATAAAATTAAATACTCAAACCAATACAATCCACTCCTTGACTCAATCCAAAGTCCAAGGAGGTCCATTGATATCATCATCATCTATAATATTCCATGTTTCCTGCACACTCGGGTAAACTCGTCAATAACATTTGTCAATACATATATCAAGTAACAATAAATCACAACCCATCAACATCATCATGTACAATCCATAGTCAAAACAAATAACAATGTACTATAACCATATCACTTGCACGCAAGAAACCTCAAAGAATAATTTGATAACATGTGCTCAGTAGAGAGAGATGTTACATACACCCCCTGTTGTTTTAATATTCATCTTGAAGTTATACAGTATATAAAATGCATCATATAAAATTATCTGACAATATCTATATGTCTAATCTATCAAACAAGTAAGGAAATTGCTAACACATATCATATGTGTCCTCCTAAGTAGGCGAGTGTGGACTATAATTGTTCCATTGGACCTTGACCTAATTGACTATTCGACATCGTAGATTTCGAATGTGATGTCCTAGAATGCATATTTGTTTTTCCGTGAGAGAACCCTCATTCGACACCTACAAATAACTCATGTCAATCACATGTGTAGGATCACTAACATAATTTCTCAAAACAGATACATGAAAAACATCGTGCATATGCCTCAAAGAATCAGGCAAGGCTATTCAATAAGCCACAAGTCCTTTCTTTTCCACAAACCTAGGAGAGTATTTAGCACCCTTTCCAAACTTGATCAAACTCTTTTGTGATTTCACACAAAAGAAAACTTGATCCCAAAATTCATAATTGCAGTCAACATGATGCGCATCGGCATAACTCTTCTATCTATATTGGTCTTCTTTATCCTTTGTATTATTGATTGCATTTGTTATTCTGATTCTTGGATTATTTTTGGTCCTACCAGGACCCTATCCTCAAGTTGATCCTATCTCAACGACATCCGACATAGTTTCCCATAAAGAAACTCGAACAATGCCATATTAATGGTACTTTGATAAATTTTGTTGTATTCAAACTCTACTAGTGGAAAGAAATGTTCCTAACATTTATGTTGCTCAATTACATACATACGCAACATATCTTCCAAAATTTGGTTCATTCTTTCTATCTTTCTGTCTCTCTTAGGGTGATATGTTGTACTAAAGTTCATTTGTGTTCATAAAGCCTCTTGGAAACTGGTCCAAAATCATCTTGTAAACATCGATCCTCAATTGGATATGATCCTTCTTGGTACACCATGTAACCTTACAATCTCGTTGACAAAAAATCTAGTTATGCCTAGTGCCTGATACATCATACATACATGTATAAAGTCTGCACTCTTCATCAGAGTGTCAACTACCATGAAAATTGAGTCATCTCTCCTTGCCATCAATGGGAATCCAGCAATAAATTCCATCGAAATGACCTCCCATTTTGATTTTGGAATAATGTGTGGTTGTAATAATCCTGTTGGATGTCTATGTTTAGTCTTCACTTGTTGACATTATAGACATCTCACCACATAACTAACACTGTCTTCTTTAATTCCTTTCCAGAAGAAAAAAGGCTTAAGGTCTTCCTTCATCTTCATGACTCCTGGATTCGCCATGTACACTGCTCTATGAGCTTCGCTTAATATCAAATTTCTCAATTCATCATTAGGTGGTACATAAATCCTTCCATTAAGTCTCAATAATACATCGTTGTCTAAAGAAAAACCTTCAAATTTCGGTACAATCATGGTATATTGTCCAATATTTTCCTTAACCTGTTTATAACAGTCATCATCGATCTATATAGTTAGAATCCTTTTGCAAATATTTGTCTTAAGAGGTATTACTAAGAATATGCATGGTATTCAACTCAATTCATATGCCACTCTGTTCAATGTACCTTTTATGTAAGTAATCCTGAATTTGTATTCATTAAGTAGTTATGACCAACACCTCTGTCGTGCGTTCAAGTCACTCTGCGTAAATATATGTTGCAATCCACAATGATCTATATTTAGTTGGAACTTTTGTCTAATCAGATAGTGTCTCCAAACTCTCAAGGCATATACAATTGCCAATAAATCCAAGTCATGTGTTGCGTAGTTCTCCTCATTCTTTTTCAACTTCCTTGAAATGTAGGCAATCACTCAACCTTCTTACATCAAAACTCTTCCTAAAACTTCCTTGGATGTGTTCATGCATACAAAGAATTCCTTGTCCATTTCAGGGAATTTCAATATCAACATTGTTTTCAACAACTCCATGAGCCTCTGAAATGATTCCATGCATTTCTCAGTCCATACAAAATTCTTGTTTTTCTTCTGCAATTTTGTGATCCGATTAGCTATGTTCGAAAAACCTTCGACGAATCGTCGGTAATATCCTGCTAAACCCATAAAGATGCGTAATTTTTGTACATTTTTCAGTGTAGGCCATTTCATAATAGCCTCTACTTTTTATGGATCCACAACAATACCTTCACCATATATGATATTCCCTAAGTAATGAATCTTCAATTGTTAAAGTGAACATTTTGACAATTTACCGTATAATTTGTTTTCTCGTAGACACTGCAGTACCAAAATTAAATGTTCGTCATTCTCTTCTTTCATCCGAGAATAAATCAATATTTTATTAATAAATACTTTAACAAACTTGTCCATGTATTCGTGGAACACTCCATTCATCAAGCTCATGAATACCCCCGGGGCGTTTGTTAGTCAAAATAGTAGAACTGTAAACTCATAGTGTTTGAACCTCATCTTAAATGTGGTTTTAGGAATATATTACTCTTTAATTCGTAACTCATGATATCCCGATCTCAATTCAATATTCGAAAACCCAGTCTCTCATTTCATTTGATCAAACAAATAGTTTATTCTTGGCAACAAATACTAGTTTTTGATCGTCACTTTGTTCAATTGACGCTAATCAATAGAAAGGATCCATAATCCATCCTTATTTCTTATGAAGATAACTGGCACACCCCAAGGTGACACACTCGAATGTATAATTCCCAACTTGAACAATTCCTTCAATTGCATTTTCAACTCGTGTAACTCAGGTGTTGGCATTCAATATGGCATTTTTACTATCATTTTAGTTCGAGGTTTCAAGTTGATTGTAAGCTCCAACTCTCTTTTAGGTGACAAACCTGGTAACTCTTCTAAAAACATGTCTACAAATTATTGTACTACTGAAAGGTTTTCTAATCCTTTTGCCTCTCCCTTTTCATTTAGCGCGAATACTTCATATAACTTACATCCTTTGCGCATGCTCTTCTGTATATGTAGGGAAGAAATGAACCTCAAGGACACTCCCTCGTTTCTTCCTACAATCACACTTATCTGTCCCACATCATCTATCAAACTTAATTGTTTCATCTTACAATTGAGTATCACATCATGCAATTCCAACTAGTCCATACCGGTCACTATGTCATACAATCCTAAGATCATGACATATAGGTTGGCCTTCGTTAAAAAATCTCCCAAGTTAATGCTACAGTTTGTAACCCTTCCTCCAACCTTCTATTTTGCACCCAAAGAAATTTCTACATATCTAAATGCATCATGCTCGACTTCCTTTACCTTAATTCTCTTTAGCGTTGCACTATAAACAAATCTCTCTGTAGCACTTGGATCTATCAAAATACTAAATTTTTGATAGAAAATCATACTTGATGTCTTGAGCACAGTGGAATGGTGCTTGACCTAGTAGTTATTCACCACTACATGAATCCTATGGGCCTTGACCAAATCTCCAACTGTAGTGTGTCTTATTGATCTTCCCACTCTGTCCTTCTCAATAGGAAAATCCCGTTGGTAATGTGGCTCTCCACATGTCAAACATCTGGTCTTTGTTCCAGTACTATTGGTCACTGAATTAGAATTTGTTGACCTACCTCTTAGAGATCTTGGTCTTTTCTACTGAGTAGGTCAAAATTGTTGTTGTTACGGGTGACGTTGTATCTAATGCAATGGTCCTCTATAAGGATTCATGTGCTGATGATTCTGTCATCATGGTGTCATGAACATAGGTACTCTAGGAATATCTCAATGTGTTGATTCGTATCTGGTTGGAGTCTGATGTTTTTTCACTGCTGAAGTCATCTATCTAGTCGGTCTTGCAGTTGTCTTGCCTTGGCCCATGTTGGTCATATCTTCCTTAGCTATGAGGGCCTTCTAGACTGCATCATGCAACATCTGAGAGATTAGGATCCTCACCTTTGCATGAATGTTGAATTTAAGGATGAACACAAACTTTTGGACCTTTAGTTTCTCCATGTTTAGATGTGGAGCATACCTAAGCAGCTCCATGAGTTTGGCCTCATACTCTGGCACCATATGACCACCTTGTCGTAAGGCGTTGAACTCATTGAGTTGGCACTCATTGAATTCCTCTGACAAATACCTCTCTTGGAACCATTCCTCAAACAGTTCCCATGATATGTCTTTGACGACCATGTTTAGTTGAGGTAGGAGCATCTTCCACCATATAAGAGCACTCTCCTTCAGCTGAAAGACCGCCATGCAGACTTTCATGTTGGAGGTGTAGTCATGAAGTGCGAAGCACATCTCCATGTTCTCCAACCATGTTTCGGTGGCTGAGTCGTCCATAGCACCCATGAACTCGAGAAACTTCACCTTCTCGAGTTCTCTGTGAATTCTACAACTAACAACTGGAGCATGTTGTGAACCCTCATTTGGTACAGACACCCTGCCCTGATCTCTCTCTAGTCGACTAATCAAGGCCTCTGAAATCCTCTTAAATAATTTCATCAAACCAACCACATCTCCCACAACAACCTACTAATGCTCGATGACATGCTCTTCTCCTTGGGGGTTAGACCCCTCTGGTGTGGATTCTAATGGATGAATCACACCTCTTCCCCTAGCATCACATCATCTACCTCCACGAGGTCCCCTAACCATGATTACCTGCATGGACGAAATTCAAATTTTAATTAAAGACATTAATTTCAATCATAAATTTTAATATAGTAAAAGGAGTAATGATCCAATGTCGTAGGGTTGAAACCGCTCCGATACCATATGTAATGACCCCTGTGTTACGACAACAATTAGTGATGTACAAATAGGTAAATATATTTTTTGAAACAATCATTAGTACAAGTGACATGCATCACGACATAAATTAATAACTACTCAATCAATTTCATCATATTGAGCTGAAATAAACATCATTTTTATTCAATCAACCATATATCAAAATGATAACATAAGGAAACTACCCTCCCAACCTATCATGCATTGTTAGGACCTCCAAGCCCAATAATCAACGCTCAAGTCCATGATTCATATAATTGATTTTGACCACTTAAGGTCTCAAGATTGGCGATTGTTATGAGGAACAAGGAAGTATCGAAATCCCATTAATTCAATCATACACCTTTATTCAAGACTAGAATTATCGACATACTTAATCATCAATTCATCATGGTGCAAATAATAATCTACTCTACTGAATAAATCTTCAAGCAATGCTGAAGTGTAATTTCGAATAATAAAATAACACATAAATCTTAATAAGAACCCCATTAGCATAAGTACAATATTACTAGTGGGAAGAGATCTAATTTAGTCTCCATTAGTATCTTGTCAAGTCAATATTAGTCTAGGTCAAGCATCAATTCAAGTTTTCACCATTTGCAATAAATAAAACTCCTATGTAACTCAACCATGCACCTTACTAACATGATATATCTTAATTAAGAATTCATAAGTACTTCAGATATTAGATACACTTCCAACCATAAAATCCCATAAGAAGGTTTATTGTCTTTCTTAAGCACCATGTACATATTTCAATACCACTTTAAGTACCCTCTTTAATTATAATAAATAAATCATAATTAGCAATAATAAGCATTCAAGATGCATCCATACCATTTAAAGAACCATGAGAAGATTGAAAATCCTATTAAGCAATAGGAAGATTCAAATGCTACTTTACCTATCCAAATCAATGCTTCCTTATATTACATAAAAAATTAAAACTATTAAGAAGGTCAACGTCACATTAAACAATAATAAGAACTTACACCAACCTTCAATCGATGTAAAAAGGCTAAGATGATCAATCACAATAAGTAATATATATATATATATATAAATTTTCCAACCCTTTTTACATATTCATTTAAAGGAACTAAAGAAGATCTCTTATATTTTAGAACTAAATAGGTTTCACATACTAGCATACATATCTTATATATATAAGGATATTAAAAGAAGATCAAACACTTCACAACTACATTTAAGAGTAACCAACATGTCCACTAAGGAACAGACCTATGTGAGAAAGATAACATGCAAAACTATCAAACAAAAAAGTTCTAGAAATCTAATCTGACCCTTGATCTAGCACCTATTATGACACCTGATACGAAACTTGATCCGACACTTCTTTTGGAACTTGAAACGAGAAAAATTCTGATAATTTTTTTTTTTTTAACATAGGGAAATTGAAATCAAAGGACATGAGTTGCAATATAAAAGGAAGTTAACCTGTCCCTTTCAAAATCAGGGTTTACAATAAGAAAGCATTGACCACAATTTCTTAGTTCTAGAATTTCAATAGCAATGTGCCCTTAATAATGTTAATCCTTGTGGAACTACCCATCATTGTACCAAGGATAAAAATTAGACTGTAGAATTGACATGAGACTTTCATTGACATGGCAGTGAACATATGGACGAGATAGTTGTTAATTTGTAAGAAGGACAGTACCAAAAACAAAACACCATCTGGAACTCATTTCAGACCTCACTAAGACACTCAATACAGACCTTAATCTGGTCTTGGATCCGATACCGATTTTGGATAATTTATTTAAATTCAACGTGCAACAAAAGCATCTTTATTAACTGCATAGCCTTAGAGGAAGGGACAATAAATTTGATGCAGGGTCTATCAAGAAGTGGTAGCGATGAGTAAAATATGAGTGAATATGTGTAATCCAAGATAATCAATAAAATCACGAACTCACCACTCTCACAGTTAGCTTTGGGGATGTTACTACTATTTTATAAACAAGGAAAAATCATTACCAAAATCAACAAATTGGAAATGGGTAAACCAAACATGAAAAATTTAATTAACACTGTTATTTTCAAGAGGGACATTTCCATATGAAACCTAATCCAACCTTGAATCTGGCACCAGTTCTGACACTTGATCCGACACCTCATCCATACCTCGAAACATAACTAAATTATGATAAATTCGAATTTAAAATTTGCAGTAGTTGAATAGATTAAAAAATGGTTAATATTTAAGGAAGGATAGTAAATTAAATCAAATGAACTCAGGAAGGTCAAGTTATTGTGTAGCCTCAATTCACCCCAAATTAAAATCCAAGCATACAAAGATCTTTTTAAAAATTCTCTCTTTGAATTTGCATAGGTTGCTTTGCCAGAGCGAATTAATAATATTAACTACCATTCATACAACATCCTACAATAAACCAATAGAACACCACAATTGAGGTTTATAAAAAAATTCAAAGACAAAGGAAGAGGAAGGACAATCACTCAAATTGAAATTTTTGGGTTGTTCAATGATGGGGAAGCAATCACTCAGATTTACAATAATTCCAAATTCACAGGAGAAAATTTAAGGCATGGGGTTCAAAAGACAAGATCCAAGTCGTAAGAAATCAAGGTGTGGGAGAGACAGAGCCAAGAGGAGGAAAGAGTCAACAAAGTACAATACTGTACATAACACATCCACCTAGAATTTATGATTTTTAGAGATGAAGTGATTAATGTACGTGTGCTTATGAAATAGGTTATTTTTCTTACCCAGGAGGAATTTTCCAAGTGTAAACTTACAAACTTACATGAAAATAATGCAAATCCCCTTTCAATTTCCTTTGAAACGGATTATAATTGTGCTAAACAAAACTAACAAAATCGGATCTGATAATAGACTAGCAGCTACTAACTATACGGATCTGGGATTTCAAAATCGAGAATATCTTGACAAAAATCCCACTTAGTCACAATGGAAAACAAACTAAGTTATACAACCTCACGAAATCCTTTCTAGAATTTCTATCATTACACATTGAAATATACGAAGAGACTGCAATTTCTTTTGGTAGTTAGTTATCATGACTATACAATTAAAAATTCTAACCTATAACCAAGGGAAGTGCCCAATAACTTAAACAAGATCACTTCATAAATATTCAGCCAAATTATTAATTAAAAATAACAATTACAACTGTTCAATGAAATCTCAACATTCAATCTACAAAAATCAAATCTTTCTACACTAACACTTCAAAAATAAATTACCGGAACCAATGAATATAGAGAGTAGGAAATATTTTTCAACCACTTTCACTCCTCCTTACTCCATCTTTCTAATCACAGAGACTTCAACATTACCTCCCAACCAACGCTAGAGGTACTCTTCTTCCCCCTTATGCCCCCGAGCCGCAAAGGGGCCAAGCAAACAGAAACCAAAAATACTCTAGCTCCAACCTTGCCTCGCAAGGTAGAGCCGCCACTCTATATCAAACTTGGTATCCCAACTCTCACAAGTAAAACTAATCAAAATGATTTGGCAGCATAAATGTACCCATCACCAATGTGCTTTCTTTTCCCATCTAGATCATTTTCTTTATAGGAATTTCCTTACGGACACATGCCCGGATGCACAATCAATTTTTTTTTTTAAATAAATAAATTAGAATTATTCATCCTCACACTTGTCAGCCTCTCCCCAAGTTTCACAAGTAATTACATATTTTATTTTAATTAAAAGTTAATTTCCCTCACATTTCCCAAATGTGTTAAATCGTTCTTAGTTGTCTCTTTATTCCATAGATTCTCATTTAATGACTGTCTCCTTACTAAATCTTAGTTAGTGTTAAAATATGAGTCTTCTTCTAGTTAGACTAGTGGTAGCTACTCTAGATACCTTTCTATGTGTACGCATCTTCTCTCATACTTTATTTCTTTCTTATTTTAAAATTCTATCTTAATAATGTTTTTTGCTCACATGTGCATTATATCAAATCTTTAGATTTATCTCTCTTTTTCCTTAGATTGATTTATCTCTAATATTCTATTTTATTAAAATTTTACTTTAGTCCCCTATCTAAACTTATATTTAGGATTTGTCTTAGAATAGGCTTAGACTTTTATAGGGTTTTGTAATTAATTATTTTAAATATGACAATGTCAATTCAATTCATTGTTTTCTAGGCCACCTTGATTCATTAAATCAAGTTCTTAAATTACGTGGCATTCCCTTCAAGATGCACTCATGTGTGTTATGACCCTAAATTTCACCATACATGCATGCTTGGCATCAATCCCTCTTACTTTCTATTTTTGCCAAGCCATCACTGAGTTGCTCCTCTTAAAAACTCATTTTTTGAAGATGTACTCAAGTTGCTCCACTACAGCCCGCGTATGTACTCAAGATGCTCCACTACATCTCGTGCACGTAATCTGGATGCTCCACTACTTCCCACGTACACACGCTTGTTGCACCACTACATCTTCCGTACGTCTGCTAGTTGCACCATTACAGACCGCGTATACGCACAAATGTTGCAAAAATTAAAAAGTTGCAAGGAATTCGTTGAGATTACAGGCTATTGGGTAGTTTCCCAACTATCCCACCGCCTATAGCCCATCACCCAACTGAATAACAATCATTTTTTCATATAAAATGAGGTTTGGGGGTCTCATACCAAAGATAAGCATATGAATAGTGAAACTCTACTTGTTTCACATCCCCTCCTTGCCCCAAGAATTTGCAGCCACCTTGTGAGATTTGTACCAGAATTTCCCATTCTTTCCTTTTTCCTCCATCATAAACCTATTACATTCCCTAGAGAGAGGTTGAGAGGAGAAAGATACGTGGAAGTGTAGTTGGATCTTGGTGAAGAGGAACACGGACCAGCTTTGAGGAGCAATCGTCGATCTCATTATAAGTAAACTTTGTGATATCAATAAAAGGAATACTTTTTCTGTCGTGAAATATGATGTGTCAAATCTTGATGTTTGATTTATGTTTTATTCTAACATATAACCCATGATTCATATATGAGATGCATGTTTGTAGTTCTCTATTTATGTGTTGGTGAATGCAGGTTAGCCTTGGGAGGAGACTTGTAGTCAGTGGAACAATCGAACGCGAAAAGATCGACACTTGACACGAAGTTAAAGGTAGAGTTACCTTATGTTTTTACTTTGTATTTCATGCATGAATGTGGCGTATATTGGGGGTAGTTATAAAAAGTAGGATAATTTTAGATGGTTAGATATACCTACATGTTGAACCCTAGTGTAGTCCATAGGGGGGTTTTCCCGCTATAGCAGAACTAGCGACCCTACTGGGGAAACCTCTAGGGTTTTTAGGGATATTTTTGGGTGTTTTAATTGTTTTGATTACCTTTTTTGAGTTTCTGTAAGTTGTTGAGTCTTTAAGGGATTCTGATCTGCCATACCAGTACTCCCTTCCTTGTCAGTCTGCCTGTTAGTTTTCTTTTTTTTGAGAAGTTACAGAGGTTTATGCGGCCTGTAGTGGGTCTGCACACGTCCATATGCACCCTACCTTTAGACAACCTGCATACATACGCAGGTTGCTTAAGTGTCAATAGTCTGCCTGTGTCAAGAAATTTTTCCTGGAAGAAGAGGAATTCAACCTCTTCCCTGAATGAAGTCATACTTCTCAGGGGTTTCTTGATCTAGAACTGGTCTCTGTTGTTATAGTCTTTAGTTTGGGTTTGACATCAGTTTTCCTATCTGTTAAATATTTCTTATGCTTTCTTTGAAAGGGTTTTAGACAAGTTTGTTAGTCTTTTCTAATCATCTTGGTTAGTATCATCAGTGACTCCCTGCGATCCGCAGTGGGCCAGAAGCCAGTTTTTGGTCTTTTCTTATCTTCACTTTTCCACCTTTTTCTTCCTTTAAAGAAAAAGAAAAATAATTTATTTCAAGTTTCTTGTTTGAAGCATAAACAAAATAGAAAAAATATTTCATTTCTTAGTTTGGTTAAGTAGTTAGGTTAGTTATATTTCTTGTCAAGAAAAAATAGTGTTTTTCTTAAGTTCTTTACTGATTTCTTAGAACACTAAGTAGCTCGTAGTCGAGAAAAATCTTGTTTTAGGTTTTCCTTTAAAATATCTTATAAAAATAAGTTACGAAAAGTTGGTTAAAGAGTTAAAATTGCAAATCTTTATTTGTCAAAAAGAAGTAGTTTTGATTTCGGTTTCATTTAATGCTCTTCTCTTTCGTCTCTTAAAATACACCACTAGTTTCGTTCTTATTTCCTTGACTTAAAACAAGCCACTTAAAATTAACGCTAAAATTTAAAATCAACTAGACTTTATGTTTGTAGGGTCCATCAACTAGTCTAGGCTAGAGCCTTGATTTAGATTGGAGAGGAAACTCTTCAAGGCTTATAAAACAAACATTGGAGTCTGTGCTAGGGAGTGTGAAAAGTCCAGTAAATGTGAAATTTATCTAGGACCCCCCTCTAACAAAGGGGATAAACACGAGGTCATGTGAGGAAAGGTAGCGGAGATAACCCCTCCAAAGTTTGACCAAGCATAGTGGGTAACACATATAGAGAAATTGTCATGGGATTTTGTCGGTCACATTTGTCACAGATCTTCGTGGATCTCAAATCCGTTCTAGGTCCTCAATTTTCTTCTGGACCACTTTATTTCGATATCCTTGACAGGTTTTGAGCTTGGTACCCTACTCATTGCGGTCCACCCGATTGTTGATTGTACCCGCCTGGTGAATGTTCGTACATTGGAAACCTAGTTTCCTTTATTCTAGTGACTTACACAGGTGACTACGGGAGTATACTGCGGTACCTAGGGAAGACATCAAGCCATGATTTGCAGAGTATACCTGGAGGGTGCTTCCGTATTCGAGTTTCACTTTCACTAGTAAGTTGCTCTAGTGTTGGGTGGCATAACTGTTCTTCCATTTAGTTAGTTCTTTTCTTGCTTTGTCTCATAGGAATGTTTTCTAGTGTGTGATGGTTTTCAAACGTTAGTAAAATCCTTACAGTGTCACTGATCTTTTAACAAGGTGAAAGATCAGGAGCTTCGTCAGTCGTGAAGCTTTCAAGGCCTATCGTCGGTTTCATTGGAGCCACCACCACCACCATTACGACGAAGACTTGACCAACAAGGGTCATTTGAGATGACCAGGCCACAAGAAACCATTCATGAGCCATAACCGAGAGGAGAACACTCGATTCCAAAGGAACCAACCATTTCTGACCTTGGAGAAGAAGCTCTAGGGTCGTATAACCCTCCGATCATTGACTTGTCGGTACCAATTTTGATACAAGTTTTCCCTCGAAGGGTAACTTATCGTGAGCATTAGATAGTTTGGAAGAAGTGATGGAAGCAAATGCTGCTACTTCATATGGTAGTCCTCATACTCCCTCATTGAATTTCACCATAGGGGGAATTCCACCTCCTAACCCACCTTCATCGGTCTGAACCACCATGGTCTCGACCGCCTCTACTTTGGGTAGTGGTCTGACTCCATCTTTTGCGGCTATCATTGCTTTGTTCACCCAAAGTGCGATGGGCCCTCCGTTTTCATACGGGATGCACAGATTTGATACAAACTTTGTCCTCTGATACTCCACCCTATAGACCATGGGTCTAGAGGTAGGGAGCTCTAACACTCCTCTACAAGGGTCCATGGGGGGAAACTCAACCCCCTATAATTCTTTCCCTTACGGCGGGGGTCATGTACCTCCTTTGTCCCCCTTGTTAGGTGGTGCTCCCCAATAGCCCATCTGAACGAACACGAACTATAGCTTGTTTGGAGCAGGTAGTCAAGGTCCTTATTCCTACACCACGTCGCTGGGTTCATTGTCATTCTCTTTTTTCGGTATGTTTGGAAACAATGCTTTCTTTTCAGCTGCCATTTCGATAAGGGGAAACCCTAGTTTTGGAGCACAGAATCCTGTGCAGGGTACTATTCCTACACAGGGGGAAAACACATGAATATTTTCCTCACAAGGACTCTCGAATTTGTGGCAGGGATCAATTCCCTCATTAGGGATGATGACCAGGGGAAACCCCTTCCATGTTTAATGGAACCTCGGGCAAGGCTCAGTATCCATTCCCATCAGATCGGCAGGGGGAAACCCTTTCCATAATCTTTGGAACACAATGTAGGGAGAAATCCCCACCCAACCCTCAACGTTCAATTACGGGAATTAGTCGATGGGTTCCCAACAAAAGTAGTATCCACTCACTGGCCAAGGCCATGGTATTTACCAAAACCCTGGTCAGCAGCCTAACTTTTCCTAGCAACCTGGTGCCAGTAAAAATCTAGTCTCCTTTTTCCCTGTACATATTCAACAATCCAAGCTATCATTTATGACAACATTACATTTTTCAGACTTGTGAAGATTGTTAAACGAACCAATCTACCATGATCAGCGTTGGCCTCCAATGTTGACCAAGTTTCCCTCAGACATTCCGAAGTTTGAAGGTAAGCCGAACGAAGATCTAGGCGATAATGTGAAAACATTTCACCTATGTTGCTTGTCGAATTTGTTGCGAGACGACGCTGTACAGTTTAGCCTATTTCAAAACACTCTTATCGGGATCGACCGCTAAGATACTCTACTTTTGGAGAATTGGAAATGGTTTTCCTAAACCTTTCCAATTACCTATGAGATAAAATGTCGACACTAATTTTTTGGCCAACTTTGAGCAAACAAAGGTTGACCATATCTCGGATCACATCTGAGAATGGAGGCATCGAAAGAGTTTGATAAAAGTACCAGTCCCACCATATTTTCTGCTGGACTGGTTTCCTAAGTCTTTGGTACCTGAGTTATCCAAGGACATTGCATTGTCAAGAATGTTTTTCGAGGAAGAAGTGATAAAGAGAGCTCAACAACTAGAACTGATATACTCTCAGTCTAGATTACTTTATGAAGTCTTGCTAGATGCGCCACGGTCCATTCTTGACAAGGCCAGACAGAAGTCTGGACCACATGTCGATGGTATAGTTGGTTCAACATAAAAAAATCCCACTATCAGTTGTCAAATCAATTGCAATAATTATCGATACAACAGACAGTGGCCAACCAAACAACTAGTTTGACTGCTCCCCCTACTCAAACGTCGTATGTACATGGTGTGAAATCGATGAACCTCAAGGCCAACCAGGAGCCTGACGACAAGAAAAAACAAAGAAACAATAAGGGTAAGGGGGATAAGAAACCCACCAATAATGTTGGTGGGGGAAACACAGAGAAAATAAAGTCAAAGTATCCATGTAACCTTTGCATGAAGGACCATCCGACTCACTTGTGCCCTCGTCTTGCAAGGCCCAAAATTTATTATCTCAACAGCAGCCTGCCGTGCTAATGAGCCCATTTCCTCATGGGAAAAATTTAACTCAAGCCTCTTCAAGCGCAGATGGGGCCAGTCAGGGACCCCCTCCGTCTTCTAGTAATCCTTTGTCCGCTAACGTTTATATGATAAAAGGTGATTCCTACATAGATACTAGCGCGCATGATTACGGAATGCCAAAATCTTTTGAAAAGGGTAAGGAAGTCGTAAACCCATCTGTTCCTCTCCAAATTGAGAATACGATGGGAGAAACAATGACACACATCCCGAAATGGACATTCAAGAAAGATTCGCATAATCTGAATGCAAGGGTTGCCTAAAACTACTCTGTGGTGGAAGATTTGTCACAAACCCCTTGCGTAATGTCTACTTTGGAAGTCCTCCAGAGCTGCCCTACACAGAGAAAGTCTTTGTTATCCTCTTTGGGATTCGCTAATACATGTAATCCCGGAACGATCATGCTTGATACGACCGACTTAAAACCTTGACTCCCCTACCACGTGGCATTTCGGATAGTAGTGGCTTACACCAAGAAATCCTTTACCCGGAATGTTTTTCGCACGATGGTTGATGAGGGAGCCTCGACATGCGTGATTTCATTGGCGTGTTGGAAGGCCATTGACCAACCCATTTCGTCTCTGCAACCTACTCTACTTACAACTTTTGACGATCGTTCTTTCAGACCACATGGGGTCATCCCTTCTTTCCCCATGCAGTTAGGGGTAAAGATCATGTGCGTTGAATTTGAAATGGTCGATGCACCTCTCAAATACAACCTTCTGTTACGAAGGATTTGGACCTATGTTATGCATGTAGTGGTCGCCATAGTTTTCCAAGTCTTGTTGTTTCAACACGAGGGTTGGATCGTGTACATTGATCAGTTGTCCTTCTCTCATCTCGACCCTTCATTGGGGGCATCCATAGTCCTGATGATTGATAACCCTCAGCCCGACATCGTCAACATAAGGGTTGGTTTGTGCCCACCTTTGATGGGTACTTTTTATTACCCACCTCTCTCCAACGATGTCAAGTTCATATCAGTTGTCCCCGACTGGCCTTAGGCTGAAAATTTTCAAGTGTCGTCATTCCAAACGACTTACTTTAATGATCTATGGACTCTTCCTTCCCCATCAACCATGATGGAAGGGACATGGCATCATGTCATGGACATGACCTCGTCCGTGGAAGAAGTTACGTACTCTATAGTCCAACAAGCTTATGCTGACCCCGATCTGACTCCTCGCCACTACCGATTCTTTAGACTTGGTCTTGCCCTCAGACGAGGTGATTATTGAGGCAATGACTGGTTTGGACAGACCCTGGGTTGATCTCCATCACAGGTCTTATTTTCTCCTGGAGTTAAGAAGAATTGAGGCAGGTGAATTCTTGTTGACTATGACTGGAGATAGGTCTTGTCCTATCAATCCTTTGGCTACGCACGCAGTTTTTGCCTAAGGTAATATGGAAGCCATTGCTGAAACAATACCTATTGAAATCTCTAGAAACCCTGGTGTTGTGGAGAATGTACTCATCGGAGTAGACTTCTCACGCGAGGATAATCGAATCTACACAGATTTATTTAAGGAATTCCACGATGTTTTTTCTTGGTCTTATGAGGAAATGTCAGGCATTGATCCAAGAATCCTCGAACATGAAATAATGACGTATCCTAATGTTAAGTTGGTCCGACAAAATATTTGTTCGGTAAATCCTAAGAAAGCAACAACTATTAAGGCTAAAGTAGAGAAACTTCTCAAACCCGGTTTCATCTACCCCATTCAGTTGACTCAATGGGTGTCAAATCTTGTTCCGATCAACAAAAAGTAGTGAATGATTCACATATGTATGGACTTCCATGATTTGAACAAGGCCTATCCAAAGGATAATTTCCCCACCCCATTCATTGACCAGATTATTGATGAATGCGTAGGATGCGAGGTATTTTCTTTCATGGATGGTTTTTAGGGATACAATCAAATACATACTAAGCTTGAAGACCATCATAAAACCACTTTTATATGTCCATGGGGTGCATTTTCTTATCGAAAAATGCGTTTTGGCCTGAAAAATGTTGGAGCCACTTTTCAGCGGGCCATGTCTTTTTCTTTCCACGATCTCAGACACATATTCAAGTCTTATCTCAATGATTTAGCATCACGATCTTGTAAGAGCGCTGATCATCCCATTCACCTCCGACTTATCTTTGAGTGATGTCGCTACTTTCAGATTCGGTTGAATCCAAACAAATGCAGATTTTGCGTAACATCGGGTCGTCTTCTAGGTTTCATAGTTTCAACAACAAGGATCATGGTCAATCCTCTAAAGGTTGAGGCGATAGTTCAATTTCCTCCCCCATGCACAGTCCCTCAACTTCAGAGTTTATAGGGAAAAGCTAACTTTCTTCGACGTTTTATCACAAACTATGCCGAGATCACTAAAGGGTTCATGTGTTTACTGAAAAAGGACGTTCATTTCTATTGGGATGAAGCCTCCCAATGCTCTTTCGAAGCATTGAAACATGCCCTCATGTCTGCCCCTATGCTTCGGTCGCCCAATTATAATAAATATTTCTTATTGTACTTGGTCGTGATAGATTCAACCATCGGTATGGTATTGGTTCAAGAGGACAATCTACTTGAAGAGCATGTGATTTATTATCTGAGACGAGGCTTGGTTGGACTAGAACTCGACTACTCCCACATTGAGAAGCTTGCATTGGCAGAAATTCATACTATCCAACGGTTTTTTCATTATATTTTGCTTCGTAATACCATCGTCATTGTCATTGTGAATCTATTTCAATACATGTTGACACGGCGTGTAATCGATGGAAAGATAATTGGATGGATTGTTATCCTCCAGGAATTTGACTCGGATTTTATTTCCGCGAAATCTAAAAAGTTGTTGGTCTTTGTGGAACTGATCTTGGAACATCCGGTCAAGTCAGATGATGTTACGCCTGAAGAATCGCCGATTAAAGTATATATTTTTTTGATTTCATCTTCGGAACCCTCGTATGGAGATATACTAGTCTATCTCCAAACTTTGAAGGGCCCTGCCTCTGCTTCTTGCGATGAGTGTTGACGTATACATCATCAAGAGAAAAAATATCTCATTATCGATGACACTTTGTATCATCAGGGTGTATATTTCTTCCTATGTCGGTGTCTCACTCATGAAGAAGCATAGCTTGTTCTTAATGACTGCCACACTAGAGAATGCGGTGGTCATTTTTCAGGGTTGGCAACAGCCCAAAAGATTCCATGAGCTGGTTAATTTTGGTTAACGTTAATCAAAGATTGAGTTGAATCGGTCAAGAAGTGCCACCCGTGTCAGATCTTCTCTTGGAATATGAGGGCACACCCTTCTCCCATGTTTCCCGTCATTATAGTTGGTGCCTTCACCAAGTGGGGGATTGATTATACTACATGCCACCTGACTTCATCCATGGGGCACTGTTATATCATCATAGCCATAGACTACTTCACAAAGTGGGTCGAGGCTATGCCAACATTCAATAATGATGGCAAAACCGCAACTCACTTTATTTTTAACCAGATAGTAGCAAGGTTCGACATCGCAAAGGAGATTGTCACTGACCATGGAAGTCACTTTCAGAAAAAAATGATGTCTGAGTTAACATCAAATATTGGGTTGAGGCAAGAGAATTCATCACCCTAATACCCACAAGCGAATGTTGAGGTGTAAGCTGTGAATAAGTCCCTCAAGACTATTTTTCACTGAATGATCAATTATGCCAAGTCAAATTGGCATTTGATGTTTTACTCGACATTGTGGGCCTACCGAACATCTATAAATACTACCACCGGTTTCTCGCCTTTTCAACTCATTTACGAGATGGAACCAGTCTTGCCAATAGAGTGCCAAATCCCATCTCTAAAGTTTGTAGTACAGTTATTTATGGACACTTCACCGCTTGAGGAACGCTTATTATATCTCGAGCATCTCGATGAGAAATGTCGTGACATAGCCTTGGCTAATGAGGCTCACAAGAAAAGAGTCAAGTGTCAATATGATCGGTTCGTTCATCCTCGGATTTTCTCCGAAGGAGACCTTGTCCTATTCTACAACCAATATAAGGATCCCATGGGGGAAAGCAAGTTCAAACCCATGTGGTTCGGACCTTTCATTTTGAAAGAAGTCTTAAATATATGAGCTTATCGTCTGGTTGATTGTGAAGGAAAATATTTGGCAGAGCCTAGAAATGGGCTGTACCTCAAGAAGTATTACTTATAGGTCGGTCGCCTTGGGTGACTTCTTGTACATATGTATAGTTCTTATACAATTAGTTTTTGTATTTATTTTTTATGGACTTGTCATTATTTATGTCATGTTTTTTGTTGTGGCAAATGTCAATTGAATCATAGGTGTTCATTGGGTTTGCAAACGATGCTAGCCGACACTTTCGGAGGCTTGCTTCCGCATCCTAAGTGATTTTGATGCCTCAAGGCCAGTTGCTATCTTCTGGAGGTATCTTCTTAGGTGACGCCACAAACAATGTCATCGAAGACAATGCAATAATAGAGTTACTTTGTGACACTTTGTCGCATGGTATCTCTCACCTTCGGGTTTACTTAGATGCTCAGCTGGTTGTGTCCCAGATAAATGGGGTTTACTGCGTTTATGATCCTAATCTACAACGACGATTCCTTAGGGTACGTCTCTTAGAACGATGTTTTGATTACATTATGTATATCCATGTTCCTAAGAGATTAAATCAAATCACAGATACTCTAGCTAATCATGTATTAGATTATCATATTGCACAGACATAAATGAAGCACACACATACACATCTACATACATTGTAAAAATGTGATCCATAAAACATAAAATATGTAAATACTCATATATATATATATAAATTCTCAGAGCACATAGGTGGGCATGAACGCCTCAAAAATTAATATGTCCAGTACACATCACGGGGCTTATGCCCTAAAAAATTTACAAAAATTTCCCTCGGAATGTAAGTGGTCCATCCTAAGCTAAGCACGGGGCCTGTTGGCCCTACCATAGAAGAAAAGAATGTTTCCCAAACATCGAAAGAGTTGTAACTACGTCCGTGGCACCCCAACTACGTGAGGCTGCATCGATGGAGAGAGATCCTCGATCTCGACCATGGGGACTGCATGAGTGAGCGAGGTGAGGTTACTCTCCACCCGTCTCAAAACTCTCTCAGCCTCTCTGGGTGGAGGTCCCCCTGCTGCTAGTCCGATGAATGCGGATTGTACCACCTCTGGTCGAGGATGTCGCCTGGTCCTCGTGAAGTCTGCTGAATGAAGTATCCCCACGTATGTACATAAAAAATACACAGTTGTCAGATACCCTGGTACACATAAAAATGAAATATATAGAAAGAAACTAAAAATATAAATAATTTTAAAAACAAACATACCTATCTCTCCTTTCTCATCTCCAGGAGGTACAGACATGTATGGGTCCCTGAAAATGTTGATCCTGACATAGGGGTATTCCTCTATCGTCAGAATTTGTCATTCCCACCAATAAAAAAAGGTGTCATTGAAGGCCTCTATGGTCCTCCTTCCCCCCTATCGCGACAACAATGCCGCCCATCTACACACTACTGGGGCAGAGGCCAGATGCCCCCACACTTTCTCTCATCGACTGAGACTGGGTACCCAATCAAAGAAGAATGATAATAAAATGGTCCCAAATACGAAGTTTTTGTTACTCTACCCACAACACTCGGTGATTTGTCTCTTCATGTAGTCTAGCATGGTCGTTCTCCAGTCGAATATTTGTGCATGTAAGCACTGCACTTCACAATGCATGTGCGCCCGGGAGGCTTGATGTAAGGCTGCAGATCCAGTGATCCACCCAATAAGTAAAACTACCACTTTCAGTGATAGGTTGGTAATCTTTTGGATTGGCACCTGAGAACCTACTTTCTCAATGTCAGCCTCGCAATATAGTTCGATCATATTGATGATGTTGTGGGGCCCGAGAGAAAAATATCGCAAGTTGACTAGTTCCCCTCTCCTCGAGAGGCCAATTAGAAACTAAATGTCCTCAGTCATTGGAGTCAACGACTACCCCTCAAGCATAAACACCTCAGCGTCGAGGTGCCAACAGTCCACCAAGGCATTCAACATCCTAGGTTGTGCCCTCATTAATGGACACCAAAAGAACTTCCATAACCCACATTGTCTCAATGTGGCCATAGTTGCAAGGTCCTCATCGACCAAGATATCAATGTCTTCATGCTCCCTCTCTCTCGAGTGGACATATATCCTGTCAAATGACAATTTCATGGAAGAATTTAACTCTTGTATTTTCATTTTTTCTATATTTTTGAGGGTGTAAGTGGGTTTTGTTGGATACAGTCAAGTATGCATGTGGGAAGATTGATTTTTTCCCATAGGTTGTCCTTGGAAATCCCGCGTACACATAGGGCCGCCCCTTTTAAGGAGTGCACGCCCGCCCCCCAAAACCAAAATAAATATAGAAAGGAAGTATGAAAATGCAAGAGGGGTTTATTTGTACTTACTTGGTTTGAGTGGAAGTTCATTTCATCCTGAGAAGCTTTGGGAATCAACTCTTTTATAAAAGGGGTATTTTTGGCTTTTTGGTTAATTCTCAATTTTCAATGGTGATAATAAGCTTCCAGCTTCTATTTATAGAATTTTTTAGCCCTTTTTTCCACTTTTTGAACCCTTTTGTTATTTTTTCTGTCTTGAAAATCATTTAACATGGTTCTTTAGTTTCTCATTGGATGTTACGATACACCTCACTTTTTGTTTGGAAATTTTTTTTGGGAGATGGGTCACTTTTAAATATTCTTTCGTAAAAGTCATTTTTCCAACTTTTTGCATTTAAGTTAGGATTCCACCTCCACTTTTTGCATCTCGTTGTCTTTTCTTCTTTTCTATAGGATCGAACCCACCGAATTGTTACACAAAATCATCATTGCTACTTTAGAAGTGTCATAATTTAGTGGTAGAGCCTACCTCTAAATGGATGCCCTAGGTAGATCCTGGTTTCATTTTGGTGTCCATGCCATCATTAATGACTTTAGGCTCGGGAGTCTTTGTTAGCCTTGTCCTGATTATGAGATTGAGCCTCATACATCTTATATATCATCACTCTTGGCCTCACCCTCAAGACTCCCAAAAAATGAGTCGTCTTTAATCCCTTTTCAGACTCTCTAAACATGAAAAGATTGTCGAGTGATCTTGTTGTCCTTCATGCTCTCCAAACTAAAACTTGAAGACATATCTATCCGAAAATAGTTTACCCCTTTTTCAATCTGGATGGTCAATTTTAAGAAACAAAGGTACGCTCTAAGAACTTCGGTTTTTTGGAAGAGTATTCTTAGGTATAAGTTTAACCCTTTATCGGGCCTAAGGGACTAAATTTACAAAAAAGGAACCCCAACGGAGTCCATAGTTAAGCTCTTTTCAGACTCCCTAAAATCGAAAAGATTGTCGAGTGACCTTGCTCCTTCACACTTGTTAAAATGGTCCAGAATAACATCCCCTACAAAGTACATAGTTAAGCTCTTTTCAGACTCCTTAAAATTGAAAACATCATCGAGTGACCTTGTTCTTTCACACTCGTTAATTGGTTCAGAAAAACATCTACTGGTATGAGTTTACCCCTTTTTCTGGCCTGTCGATTAAGGAGGAAAAAAGTACACCTCGGGAGATTCGTATCACTAGGATATTTCCCTTAAGTAAAGTTTATACTTTTTCATGCTAAGGGGACTAAATCTAGAAAAAGGTTGTGAGTCCATAGTTAAGCTCTTTTCAGAATCGTTAAAATCGAAAAGATTGTCGAGTGATCTTGTGTTTGAAACACTCGTTAAAATGGTTTTGAATAGATGTATTTCCAGTGCTAATTTACCCCCTTTTCAAACTGATTAGACTACCTTTGAAAAAGGTACCCAAGCGGAGTCTTCTTTTATGCTTTTTTAGACTCTCTAAAAGTGAAAAACCACCAAACTTACCTTTGTTGGGCTCATGAAAAATACATGGAAGGGGGTTTCATCGTGTCTTATTAATCACATTTTTATCCCTGTGTCTTTGGCCTAATGTCAAATTCATTTTTCTCTCAATTGAACCTCTGAAGCATGCCTTATACGCAAGCCTTGTAGCACTTTGCTTTTGCGTTTTGACACCTTGACCCATGGAGGAATTTTCCTAAGTGTCCTTTTCCTGCACATGTCTCCTTTCTATGAGCATTAGTGTATTCCTTACACTTGGAACTAGTATTCTTGCGACAATCTTTCCTCCTTTGTAACGTAGAATTCTTTTATTCTTTCTAAAGCTCTTTAAAAATATTGAAAAGGACAAAAAAAAAAAAATATACCCTAAAAACAGGATAGGAAAAGTATTTTCTTTTTATGGCAGCACAATGGGTCGCCCTTGGACAAACCACACACTTTCACTTGTTCGTCAAGATTTGGGATTTAATATGACCTTAGGAAGTTGTTCTCGCTACATAGAGTTGTGTCCTCCTCCGTTTGGTTATTCTTCAATTAAGTTCTTTTTTGAAATCAGTGAGGTTCTCTACCTGATCACTGAGATCCTCTTTTCTATTCCCGATGAGCCGCCAAAGACCTCTAGGTAGTGAATTTGTACACTCACATTACACTCCTACCCGAATTTTGAAGATCTTGAAGTTGTTGCTCGAGCTCTGAAGGCCTCATCTCCAGCCATCATGAGTCATTGGCTTCTTGAAGATGGATACTATACATGTATATATTTGATTTTGAGATGTAGATTCGTTGTGTATTTCTCGTGGATACACTTTATATAGTTATATGACATGGATCTGCAGTGTATTTGATTGACATCCATGATTTATTTCATTCGAGCATGGGTATGCCCGTCTCGGTGAGACAATTTTTATTTTACAGATGACACATCCCAAACTTTGGTCCCGGGCTCACTCGCTTCATATGTTGGTGAAGATTTGTAATGTATTCCAGCCATCATATGCTCTTTTTAACTCACACATTAGGAGGCATCTGTTATAACCCTAAATTGTACCATACACGCATACCTGGCATCAGGCCCTCTTACTAGCTATTTTTTCCAAGCCATCACTGATTTGCTCTTCTTAAAAACTCATTTTTTGAAGATGTACTAAGGATGCTCCACTACAGCCCACGTACGTACTCAAGCTGATCCACTACATATTGCATACATACTCAGCACGCTCCACTACTTCCCGCATACACATGCTTGATGCACCACTACAAATCGCGTACATACACTAGCTGCACCATTACAGCCCGCGTATAGCCACAAATGTTGAAAAAATTAAAAAGTTGCAAGGAATTTGTTGAGATTATGGGCTATTGGATAGTTTCCCAACTATCCCACCACCTATAGCTCATCACCTAACCGAATAACCATCCTTTTGTCATATAAAATGATTTTTTGGGGTCTCATTCCAAAGCTAAGCATAAGAAAAGTGAAACTCTGCTTGTTTCACATCCCTTCCTTGCCCCAAGAATTTGCATCTACCTTGTGAGATTTGTACCAGAATTTCCCATTCTTTCCTTTTTCCTCCATCATAAGCATATTTCATTCCCTAGAGAGAGGTTTAGAAGAGAAATATATGTGGAAGCGCAGTTGGAGCTTTATGAAGAGGATCCCGAAATAGGTTTGAGGAGTAGTCGTCGATCTCATTGTAACTAAAGTTTGTGATATGAATAAAAGGAATACTTTTTTTGTCCTGAAATATCACGTGTCAAATCTTTATGTTTGATTTATGTTTTATTCTAACATCTAACCCATAATTCATATATGATATGCATGTGTGTAGTTCCATGTTTATCTGTTGGTGAATGCAGGTCAACCTTGGGAGGAGACTTGTAGTCAGCGAAACAATCGAGCGTGGAAAGATCGACACTGGATGTGGAGTTAAAAGTAGAGTTACCAGATCTTTTTACTTTGTATTTCATGCATGAATGTGGGGTATATTTGGGGTAGTTATAAGAAGTAGGATTCTTTTAGATGATTAGATATGCCTACATGTTGAACCTTAGAGTAGTCCATAGGGGGGTTTCCCACTATAGCAACGTGCTCCAAGGGTGCCACTCGCCTTTTGGCTGGTTTTGGTAGTTTGTCCAACCCTTGGAGTCAACACTCCACTCTGTTGACCTTGCGAGAGACTAGTTAAGAATAATGTTATTTTATTCCTTGGCTTAAGCCCCCATGACTTAGACCCTTTTTCTTAACCCCCCTTTCCATTTTGTGGAGTTATATCCCCCCATACTCTTTTGTATGACTTGGTCTACAACAGTGATGTATTTTATTAATAGAAACAAGTGTGATTACATAACACATTTTGTTAATAATTTTGTTCTAATCACACAGACACTTTGGCCCAAAACATCTCGTCTCACCAGCCTATAAAGAATATGTACATTTACCACTTGGGCTTCATCCTAGGGATATTACATTCAGCTCCCCCCTTATTTATGCACTATCCTTAGTGCATTATATACTCATGTACAATAAAAAAATATGCAAAAAATATGCGGGTATTCTTCTCACATGGCATCCTCATGTTCCTAGGTTGCATCCTCAGGACCGTAACAGGTCCATTGGACCTTTACCATTCCTATTGATCGATTATGGAGTGACTCAAATTTCTGATCCAATATGCACAGTGACTGAACTTGAAAGTCCCCTTCTTACTCCACTTGAATCACATTCCAATCAATTACATGAGTAACATTAGAAACACACTTTTTAAGAAAAGATACATGAAACATGTTATGAATGCACATGGATGCAGACATTGCAACCATGTATGCAACATGACCAATCCTTTCCAAGATATCAAATGGTACATAATATATTGTCATTATCTTTGGACAACTCCCCAATTTGAGTGAACTCTTCCTGACTCTCAATTTCAAGAAGACATGATCACCCACTTTAAATTCTCTATGCATTCTACATTTATCTGCATATATTTTCTTCCTGTATTGGACAACCTTTAAATTTTTCTTTGTTTTCAGCATCTACTATACTTCCATTTCTATGAGAAATTTTGTCCCAATCACTGGTTTGTCTGTCATTTTGTCCCAACTCACTGGTGTGTTTCATTTTCTACCATATAATTATTCAAATGGGCTCATATTCAAAGATGATTGATACCCATTATTATAAGTAAACTCAACCAGATGTAAATAATCTTCTCATTTTGATGTTTTATCCATCACATACATCCTCACCATATCTGCTGTCACTTGATTGAACCTCTATTTTTTTCCATTTGATTATGGGTGATAAGTTGTGCTAAAACTCATATTTTTCCCAAATCCTTTGAATAACCCCTTCCAAAATTTGGATGTGAACTTGGGATCTTTGTATGAAATAATTGCCTTAGGAACGCCATGTAGCCTATCAATTTCTCTCATATAAATATTTTCAATGTTAGTAGCCTTATGAGTGAGCTTCACTGATTTTAAATGGATAGATTTAGTATGCCTATCCACCCCCACCATAATGGAATCATGATGCCTCATTGTTCTGGACAGTTTGGTGATGAAATCAATTGTCACCACTTCCCATTTCCATTCTATAATGGGAAATGAATATAGAAAACCAATTGAATTTTTTTCTTCATCCTTGAGCTTCTAACATTCCAAACATCTAACAATGTAATCAACTACCTCTTTCTTCATACCTGGCCAAAAATATTGGCTTTTGATTGCTGCAATTTTCTTTTGGTAACCTAGGTGTTTAGCATAGGGAACATTATGCATATTCCCCAACACGATATTTTTCATCTCCTAATATTTGGGCACATACACTTTTCCCATGTACATGAGGATTCCATCCTCTGTCAGCTCATAATATTTACTTTTTTACTACAAATTATGTTGTTGTAATTTTTCCATTGTTTGCACATAGTACTGATCTAATTTTGTAGCTTCCAAAATTTTGTCCTTTAAATCAGATTTGCACATGCTAATGAATGTAGCATGCATTTCATGCACCCTCCTGTTGAGTGCATCACCACCTTATATTCACTAAAATATTGAAAGGTTTCCATATGATTTTCTGTTGAAATATTATCTTCTCCATTGATTTTAGGAAGATATTTAAAAATTTTGGGAAGTCAATCATGATGGATATATGGAAATTTAAGAGGTTTATACCTATTTATAGCCCAAGGATGGATCTTTGCAGGCCTTTCAGAGGCTATACTATTTTCTATAGGAGTTTGTTTATAAGTCTCATTCTCAACTAGTTTACAAGACTGATTATGTTTTGGAAGAATATGGATTTTGACTTTTTGTTCGAGAAAAATTTCAAGAGGTACTAATGTAAGAGGTTCATCAAATGACACTAATGAAGAGAGTTTATCTAATTGAGAAAAACATGAATAAATCAAGGTTTCTTTTTTTGAGGAAAGAGAAGAGGTTTTGAGCTTATCATCTTCTAAATATATGAGACAACAAAAACCATTTTTCAAATGTATAAGAAAGAGCAGTAATAGATTTAAAATTTCTTAAAAGAAGCTAGTAATTTGGTACTTGATTACTCTGAAATAATTCTTCATTCCTTTGTCATTAGGGATCATTTCCAGTGGAGTCTTTGAAAATTTGATTTGAAATACAATGGATTCACCAAGTGCATACTTAGTTGAAAGATAAACTTGAAAATATTATGCAGTCAGTTGTTTGATCCTTGTTCACCTTCAAGAATAATATCTAATCACTATCATACCCAGAGGAAAATACTTCAAAACTTTGATCCCCATAAATGGCACCAAAAAGAATGTTGTTACTTAGGATTGTTCTTTGTTGCTTAGGAACAATTTCAAGACATATTTAAAGATACTTCAGGCCACAATATGGCTCTTGGACAAGAGGGAGATCCCTCATCATATTTAAAACTATTTATTTCTCACTGTCTCTAAGAAACAACTTTCATCATTAAATTCAAGTGCTATATTTAAATGATTTAAATATTAGGATAAACAAAGATAAAATGGAAAAATTTTGGAATTAAATAACTACCAACTTTTCATATCAGAGGCCTAATCAATTAGGAAAGGAGTCTCATTCAATAGAGAAAAAAAATTGATATTAAATATGGAGGAAAAGGAGAAGACCATTCAATCTTAGACTTTGAAAAGAGTAAGGAAGTTTTTGTTGGTATATGATGTAGAAAGGATGAATTACTGGGCATTATCCAATGAATCCAACAAAATATAGATGCATGGGTTGGGAATAAATTATGAATCCAACAAAAAGGAATTTAAATAAAATAATTTGCATATATATATATATATATATATATATATATATATATATATATATATATATATATATATATATATATAAGACATTGGTGGTGGTGACACCAAATTCCTCTCTCTAAAAGATAGCTATCTTTCTGAAAATTATAAAATAAAAGAAAAGAACATAGATGAATTAAATTACCTGCTCAATACATAAAACATAGAAGAAAACAAAGCTCTATATAAATGAGTGATGAATCCAATACATTAAGTTCCATGACTAAGAAATTTACAGAAAGGATGGCCTGTCAGGCTCACTCCAAAGAAGAACACAACCTTCACCTTCCCCCTCCATTTTTTTCCTAACCTACTTCCTACCTTTTATAACCAATGAGAATTTGTTTAATTCCGTGATATTTCTGAGTTTTGAGATTTTCCCTAAAAGAATGCAATTGTTTCTATATCTATATCTTTAACATTTTTCTTGACAAATATTTCTTAGGTTTTTTTTTTTTTGTTTAAATTGTCTCTTCCTAAGAAATATCAGTCAGGATTATGTTATTGATCAGAAACAACATCTCAAACCAAGATTTATCCCCTTTTGCATGCATATTTAAAACTTTCTTATGATTTGATCAAATGTTATCTTCATGGAAAAGATAATCATTTCTCATGATTAATAATTTTTCTTTTTGTACTTTGATCGGATATAATAATTGGAGATACCCTAACATGTCATACATGAGTATATATGTGTCATCGTTTAATGTGATTAATGATCTCCAATCATTATAAGTTAATGATGTCAACTTCTCCATTAAATATTTCACTAAGCTTTGAACCTTTAGATATGTGTCGTCACCATCTTCATTATATTTTATGTTGTTTCATCTTAAATATCTTGGATTGATTAAATCATAATAAGAAAATATCGACAAAAATATGAAATAAAACCTGCAAACTCGATCTTCTATGGGTGACAAGACCTTTGTACAATTTGACTTGATAACTAACTGGGGATTCTGTTGATGACACAGATTTCAACTACTGAAATTTTGGCAAAATAATTATATATGATTTCATTTTAAATGTGACAACTGATATTTTTCTACAAAGTGTACTTTGATGATGCCAACAGGTAGAAATGAGTGTTATTTACTTATCTTACCATACTCTTTGTGTACATAACCCTGACCATTGACATGCCTTCATTTCAATGATACGATGTTATAACTTATCGTATCTTGGCAGATTTTTAGTTGTTGTAACAAATCACATTTTACTGGATATACGTGGTAGGTTCTAATTGGGTACACATGGCAGATGACTTGACAATACATAGTGGGTGTTATTTCGATGGTCATAGAAATATACATAAATGAGATAATATACATCACAAGACTCACCTTTATTACCTTTATTGTGGAGCCACGCCATTCCTTTATTGGTGGTAATTGTTTTTGTGTGGGGGGTTGATTATGGTATTGGAAACTGCCAAGGAAGGGACCATGGCCGTTCTTATGATCCACACATCACATACGTTGAAACTGCATTTTTCTTCCGTGAGAGGTCTCCCTTTTATTAAACATCGTAAATTCGGGGGGTGGGGGGGTTGAATGTAGAATATATCTATTTATTAGAGTGCACTATTTCCTACAAAACAAAACACCACCTTTTATTATTATAACCTAATTTATTAAATAAAATATTATTGGATTACTGAGAGGGTGGTGAATCAGTAATAGAGAAATTTAATTATTTTTAACCATATAATCCAAGTGTTATATCAATGAAGCATTATCATCCAATAATTTCAGAGTAAATAAGGAATGAACAAATGAACAAACATACATATACACAGTACACCAATGTTTTACATGGAAACCCAGACCGAGAGAAAACCACAGAATGGTTTTTCTTATATGTCTTGAAGAATTACATTCATTGGAAGCACCAACTTCCTTTGTTTTCCAGCTTCAACTGGAAGGAAGCTCTAACCCCCTAGTTTCTCAGGCTACAACCTGAAGGAATCTCCAACTCCCCAATTCTCTGGCCACAACCAGAAGGTGGCTACAACCCCCTATGTTCTCCGTCTACAACCTCAAGGTGGTGAAAACCACCTGTCCTTGTCCCGTCCTACCACCCTGAAGTAGAAGTAGAATGATGGAACCACTGTCAACCTGTCACTGTGAGATATACCGCTGTAAACCTGTACCAATAAATCTGAACCATGCATCAACCATGCATCAACCTGTACCTCAACCTATAATCAACCTGTACCATAAATAAGTGCATCAACCATGCACCAACCTGTACCAAATAACTCGTAATCAACATGTACCATAAACAAGTGCATACATCCATGTACCAAGTATGTACCAATCATGTTTCAACTAATCATCAACTATGACTCATTAATATGTACCAACATCATCAACTATACACCTCATGTATGTTCCAACTCATCAACTACTTATCTCAACCATGTATTCAACATGTACCTCAACCAAAATCTCTCATCAATTTCATCATCAAAATATGATATGTAGCTCTGTAATATACCTGGTGTATATGATCACATTCCTGCAAACCTTCCTTAACTTCAACAACAAGAGACTAGCATTTTCATCAAACTTTTATTTAGTCTCATATGCCTAGTTTTGGATTAGTCAACAACCCTAAGTTGAAGTAATCATAACTTTGTAAATATAATGTATAAATATTTGAAACTGATACAAAATGTTCTTCATTGTGTTTTATGCAATTCCTCCAACTTTCACTACTTCGAACCTCTCAGAAAAGGAGTTATAGAAAAAATGACATACTTTGTTGAATTTTGACTTATTCTAAAGAGCGAACTTGTAGAGTGTGACCCACACATAATATATGTTGAATTGATCTAAAACTATTACAAAAGATACTACATACTTTAACCTAACCAACAAATTTGGTTTCACTTAATTTGGATCTGTTAGGAAGAATTTATGGTGTTTTTACACGAAACACCTGCTTTTTACTAGTTTGAGGACTAGGCACAAACTCTATTTTCCACAGAGTGTAAATCCAAAAATACAATGACCCACAAGCTTTATTTTTTACCAAATATACTTGGATATGTTTTCTCAATGAATAGAAATTTGAGGGTCTAAATCATTATAGAAAAAAATTTATAGCGCAAATGGTGAGATGACATGTAAATAACATACCTTAGAAAACACCATCAAAATAATTTATCCTTCCTTGCATTTCGGCCTTATTTTCTTCACCTTCCCTCAAAATTTTGGCTTAGATATCCTTTTTTACCTCAAACACCTATAGATATTCAATATGATAAAGTGTGTTTAAAATGAGAGAGCCTTGCCTCTTATTTATACTCTCCAAGTAGCTTCCTTAAAAACATCTTCTAGGTCACTTGGCCCCACTTTCCTTATTTTAGGGTTAACCCACT
>JZKD02S1618317.1:1253101-1265982 GCA_000966675.3 Picea glauca
ACCAGAAATGGAATGACATGTAATATCCATATAGAATATTATTATATGAAAATATATCATAACTCATACCATTATCCATCAAACAAACTTGGGTCCATTACCCAAACCTGGGGTCATGGCCATAACTCTCTAACCGTGAGGAGTTGTGTGATGTTCCACATACCACCGAAAATGGAATGACAAGAACTATCCATATAGGATAGTTTACCTGACAAATTCATTTTCCTTCATCTCATTATTCCATAATTAAGCATGGGTTCTCTTACTCCGCAAAGCGTCTTCCCATGAGGGTTTTCACCATAAGGGGACCACTTTGGAGTTCATCCATCTTTACTTCTTATAAACCATGAAAAGACAATAATGAGTCATCTTTACATCAAACAATATTGGGTCCATTACCCAAACCTTTGTGCTAAGGGGTTTTCTTCAAGGGTTGACATCAATGACAACGAACCTTAATAGAAAAATATAACATTTATTCCATATTTTATTAGTAAACATAAAAAGTTCAAAACAAAATTACTATTTAAAACTAAATTATAAAAAAAATTAATACAAAATTCTAATAAAACTAAACTAAAATTAATTTTGTTTCAATACTTTAACCTAAAATTTAAAGAATATATAATGATTACAAAAAATCTATCTAAATGATTAACACCTACTTAGGACTAAAATTTTTAATTTTTGTTAAAAATTTAGGCAATGTTAGAACAAGCCCTAGGGGTGTCCAATTCAAGAAATCCCCTAGATATTAAGCAAGGTTCCATAGTCTATTTTTTAGGAGATGAATAAAACCTTGGCAGATGAAGTAATAGAAGGTGAAATTATGAGTGCCTTATCCTCGATGAAGAAATAAAAGAACCCAGGTTTGGATGGATTATTGATGTAGTTCTATATAGGTTTCTATGAGCTCATCAAAGAGGATATCCTAAAAGTTGTTTGGGAATCCCAACAATTATGGAAGATTCTGAGAGCCTTAAAATCTACTTTTATAGTGCTCATTCCAAAAAAACAAAATGCCTCATCCTTTGGTGACTATAACGCAATTTCCTTGGTGACAATTTCAAAACTAATAGCTCAAACTATTAAGCCAATTTTAAGTGATATTATCTTGGAAGCACTATTTGGATTCATGTAGAATCACTAAATTCATGACGTGGTATCCCTATCCCAAGAAGGAATACACTCAATCAAGAAATACAAGATTGTTGCGCTAACTCTCAAGTTGGACCTCTCAAAGGATTATGAGGGAGTCAACTAGGATTATGTGCATCTAATCCTTTTACAGATGGGAATGAATCTAAATACGGTAAATTTGATAATGGGGTGCATTCAGTCGGTATCCTTTGTAGTTTTAATCAATGGTTATCCTTCTAATTCTTTATGTGCATCTCGGGGACATAGAGAAGGATGTTCATTATCACATTTCATCTTTCTTTTGGTGGGAGAGGGTTTAAGTAAGCTTATGGTCGATTCCAAATTAAAAAGTGAATTGGTGTAAGGATATCTCAAATTGAATTCATCTCCCATATTGTTTTTATGGATGACATATTTCTCTTTGTCTCAGGGTCCTATCAAGAAATTTAGACTCTAAATCAAATATTGGATCTATTCTATAAAGGAATAGGAATAAAAATTAAATTTTCCAAATATTGACTGATTCCCAATCTTATTTCATAAATCCCGATTCCTCACTTAGAGAGCCTCCCTCCTTTTCCTCAAAAGGAGTTCAATGTAGGTTTTGAGTATCTCGGTATTTTTCTGAAGCCAAATTTGTATAGATTCACTGACTTGATTTAGCTGTAAAATAAGGTTGAGGCTCAGATTTCCTTGTGGATAAATAGATTGTTGTCTCAAGGCGAACGTCTATTCCTTTTTAAATTAGTATTGGAAATTATTCCAGTCTATTAGATGTCCAACGCAAGTGTGCCAAAATGCATTCGCAATAAAAATAAGGAAAAATAAATTTCAATTCTTTTGGTAAGGAAGTTATTTAAAAGAAGGAATACCATTCATGAAATGGTCAAGGATTGCTTTGAAAAAAAATATTGGAGGATGGGGCCTTAAAAACACACACGTTTTTATCAAGTCCTTAACATCTAGGGGTCTATGAAGACTCACACAGGACATGTCTTTATTGGGAAAGGTTATGAGAAGAAAATAATTCAAAAAGTTGTCAGTGGAAGAGTGTATAGGGTCCATCGAAAATATTCCAAAAATGGTTCAATTATGTGGAAGGTTATGGTGATTTCCTTTCCACAAATTGGTATCTGGACAATGGGAAAATTGGGAAATGGAAGGAAAGTAAGAACAGGGGAAGATCCATGGATGGGGGCGGGTGAATATTTTCTCCTTTCAGACCAACTTATCTAGTCTACTCATAATGCATGTGTCTTTTCACTAGAATATTCCAAAGTGAAAACCCCTCAAGAATGGGGTCGTAGTGGATGGAAATCAGACTGTGATCTTGTTTTGAGAGGGGAGGAGGTGATGGAGTGGAACAATTACATCAATAACTTACGTTCCAATTTCACAAGAATGTCAGATGATGTTGAAGATTCATTTTGTTGGTAAAAAAATTCCATCAAGAGAGACTTTACTGCAATATTGGGATATTATATACAGATTGAATATAATGCTTTATAGAAGAAAAGCATAGGGGGTGGGAGTACATTTGGAAAGTTCGTTGTTAGAAAAATAGGATCGTGGAACAATAAAATAAAATAAAATGTGGAAATAAAACACAAAAGATACACAATACAATAGAGACACAGATATATATGGTTCACCCAATGTGGGCTACATCCACCAGATAAATTTTTATGTCCTTCCTCTTTATTATCCAACAAAATTAAGGGATACAACCTACAATGCACATGTTGTAACTTCCTCTTATTTCTCTCACAATATCCTCTCTTAGAATACAATATTCGTGATAATACACAACCGCAATACATTTCCCTTATAAAAGAGGGTTTCATTCTAGGGAAAAACACCCTAAAAATAACTTCTACTGTCAGATCCGCTACGTTATAATGAACGGGCCAGATTGACTACGAAATTACAATATTTTACAAAGAATTTTTTCCCAATATTTCTCTTTGAGGGTGTTGCCCCTAAATCCCTCGCCAGGGGGGGGAGGGGGGGGGGAGGGGCAGCTACAAAACCTGTCTCCCCGCCCACCCTCGTCCGGACCCCCTTGGCGATAGTTGTGGGGCAGAAAGCCCCCCCAAACCCCCCGCTAGGGAATGGGGTCCAAGCATGGTTGAATCAAACCTCTGAATCAGGAAGATAATCAGGGTCCACAACCTACATTCATGCCCCCCTAAAATGTGAAAATATACTATGGATATCCCTCAATAGTAAAATCCTAATATGGGATAATGGAGTCAAAAGGGGATGGTTGGGTCCCAAGTGCTTTATGTAAATCTGATGCATAATCTGTCACTCATTTATTTATCTCTTGTCCTTATGCAACACAAGTTTGGATTCTTTTTGTGCCTTCTCTATCTCCAAATATAGTATGGAACAAATAAAATATAAAGGACAATGTGCTAGGATGGATGCAAGACACTTCTCTTAAAGCCTATGGTGTGTTTCCTTGTTTTATGGGTTATGCTATTTGGTGGGCCCAAAATTCTATCATCTTTTAGGACAAGGAAATTCCCATGGAAGTAACAATGGAACTAATTGAAAAGTTATCCAAGGGATATATGCATGAGACAAAACACAAAAATACCAGAGTTCCACTTATGCCACGGATCGATTCAGAAGTTCCGTGGTGACTATTTGATGAAGAGAGCCAAGGGGATCCGACCAACTATGGTGTAGGAGCGTTGTTATTAAAAAAAAATCTCATTATTTTCACATCCGATATGCTCCACGAAGGGGTTCAAACATAAAATCATAATTTTATGCTTTAAGGACTCTTATTTACTTTTCTTTAAAACAAGGCATAAATAAATTATAGGTTATGGGGATTCACAAATTGTGATAGACTAGACGTGCAAGAAAATTATCATTGAAAATGCTATTGTCGATCCCTTTTGCAAAACATTCAAACATCCATTCAATCGTTCCGATGGATCTCATTTAGGCATGTATATAGAGAGGTCAACCAAAGAGTGGACGAGTTCTCAAAGTAGGCCCTATCTCTGCACCGTGGCGTCTTGGTTTCTTATGAATTCTAGGATGGATTGGAACGGGAAGACATGGAATTTCATTTTTATACATTTTATATTGTCAGTTAATACTTTGTTTTTGAATGCTATATAATCATAAACAAGCAAGTATGTATGAATATATGCTCTTTTGTAAAGGAAGAAAGCATTACAATTTTTAAAATGTAAAGACTCTTTATGGGACAAGTAGGGGTAATATTTTTTGGGTTTTGATAGGAAGAGTTTATACATCCAACATGTTTTCAGTCCTCTGACATAAACATATATAATTTGACATGATTATAAAGATTTTTGTTTAAGGAAAAGAAAGAAATATATATAATGTGGCATGATTATAAAGATTTTTTTTCTAAGCAAAAGAACGAACGTATAAATATAATAAATGAATTTTACTCATATAATTATATGACTTTATATAATAGTTATGAAATAAAAGCAACCCTTTTTATATATTATATCAAACTTAATTCCATGGATCGTCGGAGCACAAAAATCATGAAATGAAGTCGTGTAAGAGTGAAAACCTCGAACATTAGACCACAACTGTCCAAATCTTTCAAATCAGGGAACAACCAGGGCACATGTTGGGAAACAGAAGCATAAGCAATCAATAAAATCGAGAACAACAAACGCACAATTTAACATAGTGATTTATGTGGAAACCCAATACGGGAAAAAACCACGGGGAAATGATAATCAATATTCTTATTATTCAAGAGAGAATTACAATAGCCAATCACATGCATACAACCATCCTCTCCTCTCTTCCTGCAGACCGCACTCCACTCTATTTCTCTTACTACATTGAACATTTACCTCTATGGGTATGCTTGTATATATAACATCTATCACACAATTACACAAACTGGTCATAAATAGATCACATAGTTACACAACATGTTCACTATTGTCTGCATGTATGTACATTTTATTTTTAGCCAACAAATTTGTGTGCATGCATCCGCATGGGAAATTAGTTGGCACTTTTTCAACAATCTCCACCTTGACAACAATTTACTTGATATATCATGCCCGAATTAATTCATCATTTTTTCTACAAGCCAAGAGAAGCCAAAAACTATCACAACTCCAGAACTTCTCTAACAATATTTTTACGTGAACATGCATGCATGATTCACTCCGGTATGGACCATTCTTCCTCCATCAGTAACCTTTCTTATAAACCGATACACTCCCATTTTGATACGCTATACTATTAGTCAAATGCACAATGATTTGACCACCACATAACAACTCATCATGTACTTGTCCAAACTTACCCAATAGATCATTGCATTCTTGCAAGACATAACTTGATGTAGGTCTCCTCTTGTCCAAATATCAGGAATCATAACCACAGACTAAATCACTGCAACCACTGTAGGTGATACTTGTTCTTCTTTGTTTGAAGCACCATTTTCCATGATCTTCGCCTGGTTTTTCCATGTGTCTATTGACAACACTAAATTAATGTGAAATGATGCCTATTTCCCATCACAATCATCAAACTTGCTACTGGCATATAATACTTGAGACATATAACACTTTTCTTCTTCATCGGTTAGGACATAAACTTGAAGAAAACTTACAATGGAAAGCCAAAGGAATTTTATCGGTTTCACATTATTCATACCAAATTTCCTAGGTATCTTCACCACATACTTTTGTTGTGATAACCAAGCTTACCATATTTCCTTCTGTGTATTTTCATGCCGAAGATTTATTTTTCTACTTCCAAATCCTTCATAACAAATGTCCTAGACAATTGAGCCAACCTGTTGATCTCAAACATTTTTTGCTTGCTACAAGCATAACATTTAATGCCAAGATAACAAATATACCATAAACACATTGGTTATATTCACTTGTAAAATTTGGCTCACCATGAAGGAATCAAACATCTTGTACCATTTTCCTCGCATGTTTTAGGCCATACAATGATTTGTGAGTTTTCAAACAAATATTTTGTTGTGATTCAGAACTAACCTTCCTGGTTGTTCCATATACATCCCATTTTTCCAAAAAACTCCATGTAAAACCGTTTTAACATCTAGTTGTACTAACTCAAGATCAAGTAACACAAATAGTCCTAACACAACATGAATAGAAACAAACTTTTAACAACTGGTGAGAAACATTCATGGAAATCAATACCTTCCAAATACCCAAATACCCTTCTGCTAGAAGTCATGCTTTGAACCATTCTTCTTTTACTATGTTTGATTTTATAATAGGATATTCATCAAACACTGAATCTTTGTCCATGATGATTATGTGGGAAGTAGGATTCCACATTCTGCATCCCTTAACATCATCACCATATCAGAGATTTACCTGTTTGATCTGGGTCTTACATAGAATGTTGATAAAAAAATAAGCATCACAACCAAATAATTTCACATTTGAGTAATCACTAGATGACTTGTTCATACCTCTTCCAGAATCTTCCAGTCTTTTGCAACCGATGATGATCGAGTTACCAGATAGCACAATCGCTTATGTCCACAACTATTGCTGCAACTGGGCATTACTAAACATGCCTATTCGATCTGAGGTTCCTTGCAATACTTTCCAAGTTCTATGGATATGAACTTATCTTCATCAAATATTTTCAAACACTTGATTGAACTGTCAACACATTAACGTTTCTAGAGACCCACCTTTCTAACCTCGACACACTGCTCCAGCTTGAACTTTGCATTCAAACAAATTTGACCAAATCCGACCAAACCAACCCAAGTGAACCTTTTCCTCTCACCTCCAGGGAATTTACACTCGAGTCTCAGTGCTCCACCTTAACACGAACATTCCCTTGACCAAATTTGTCCAAGTAAGCCTTCACCACTTACCTCGAGACCCATTTACAATGGAGTTCACCAAATCTTTTATAGGCTTCATTTAATGCAATCCATGGACATAATACCACGAGCTACCCCTAAAACATGGACCCGAAAAGACCACATGTTTTGACCTTAAAAACAGATTTAACTCATTAATTATTTAACCGAGTGATGGTTAACCCAACACAAATGTCTCCCCCCCCACATATTAGGGGTACGTATGCCTATCCAGGTCTCACGAATGTATGCCCATTTATATGCAATCAATTATTTTTACAACTCCAAAGTAAATACATTTTTTTTCTTTTATGGTGACTCAACCATCATCGCTCTTGTTGTTTCCTTGTTGTATGAGCAATCCAGCATCTTGAGCTTCAATAGCTCAAAGTTATTCTTGACGACCACTTTCATACAACTGTTCAACGCATATACCTTGTGCTCTCTCATACGAACTTCAATATGAATAACCTTTCAGGGTCATCGCTCCCTCCACGCAACAGACTCGCTTTTCCTTACGGTCTGCCTCACTTTGATCCAACGATGGATAGTCCTTTATATGGCAGCGACCCTAGCAACCAATGACTTCCTTTGCGGATCCTTCAACTCTTCGCTCAGTTAACTGATACCACTTGTTAAGAAATAGAAGCAAAACGGAGCATAAACAATCAATAAAATCGAGAACAACAAATTCACCATTTAACTCAGTGATTTAAGTGGAAATCCATGAGAAAAAAACCATGGGGCAATGATAATCGGTATTCTTATTATTCAAGGGAGAATTACAATAGCCAATCACACACATACAATCATCTTCTCCTCTCTTCCTGCACACAACACTCCACTGTATTGCTCTTACAACATTGCACATTCACCTCTATCTGTATGTATATATAACATCTATCAAACACTATGATCATAAATAGATCACATAGTTACACAACCTGTTCAGTGTAGTGTGGAGACATGTAAATTCTATTTTTAACTGAAAAAAAAAAAAAAAACAAAGTGCATACATCCCCATGGAAAATTAGTTGACACGTTTTCAACAGCACATATGCTTTTGCATAGTTGGGTTTACGAAGCACAAAAGCCGTCAAAGCTCCTGCCTGTTTTTCGAACTTCCCTGGCCAGTCCAGTGCATGAAGGCAATCAGTGATGGAAAGCAATTTACCATTGCAAAGATAATGGCAGAAGGGATTTGCACCGCCGGATCTATGATTAACTTTTAAATATGAGCCGAAAGAAATGGATAAATTCGAAGTTTGAGCCATCTGAGAAACGAGAATCCCTTTCGTAAGAAACAGTTTCACGCCTTAATAAACGGTAACAACGGCGTTTTCCGTCACGTTTCCATTTCTGGGCCGTCTTTTAAAAGAAACGAGTGTCACAGTAAAACTTAGAAAGTAAAGGGGAAATTGCAACTATATAAAATTCATCTAAACAAAAAATTATTAAATTTTTTAGAAAATGTAAAAAATTTAAAATTTATATCTTTATAAATTGATAAATAATAATAATAATCTTTTTTAAGTCGTGGCCAAGTGAGATATCAAATTGGTATATGGGGTCCCCTTGTTTGTGATATCAGACAAGAGAATCTCTAAATGTAGCAATTTGATGTTAAAATCTACCTAATACATACCCTACTTTCTGGATTTGAATTTATAAGCTCCAAAGAAAAATAAATATTCTTAATTATTAATACATCCGGTCATAATTTTACACCTAATAATTTTTATGTTCATGTAAACACGTACAACAACCTAACATCTTAAGTTTTTCATCTGAGTTTTTTTAGTTCCTCCTTATGTTTCTATCAGCGAATTATCCACAGAGAATATCTGGCAAAATGATAGGCTCAGAGCTTCAAAAAGAAACCACAAGTGACAAAGTCGACATCACCTAAAGCCCGTGGTTTCCCGGTTATTAGGCTTTTAAAGATTCTATGTACCTTGATCAAATATAATAAAGCTTCAATCAGCTTTACAGCTACACGAAATATTTTGATTTTAGTGTATGTATCTCTGTCTTTTCGCCGTAAGGACGAGTATCTGCCACCAGTGAAACCCTAAACCAGTAGGATGCAACTCGTATCATCGAAAGTTGGAATTCATAGCGAGCAATGTCGTATAGAGAAACGAGAAACAATAACACGTTTAAATTTCTCAAACCCTAAACGAGTAAGACGCGGCTGGTTTAAGCGCCCTCGGGAATAACACATCAATTCGCGCTATGAATTCTAACGCAGGATTATACCAGCTGCATCTTACTTTTTTAGGGTTTCACTGGTGGCACGTACCCGTCTCGTAAGTCGATAGGACAGTGATAGATACCCTAAAATCAAGATTCGTTTCATGCGGTCGCGGATTGTGTGTTGGTTTATTCCTGATATGTTGATTGAGGCTTTGTGATGGGCGTTGGTTAAACGTTTTATTTTTAGGATTTTTTTTTTCAGGAATTTGGCGATGTAAATTTAGATAAAATTGTTATTTTTTGTTGTTTAAATTATATAAATGGATTTAGTTTGTTGAAAAATCTTGAAACATTTGATTAAAGCTTTGTGATGAGTGTCCGTTAAATGTTTTATTTTTAGGATTTTTTTGGCAGAAATTTGACGATGTAAATTTAGATAAAATTACTATTTTTTGTTGTTTAAATTATATAAATGGATTTAGTTTGTTGAAAAATCCTGAAACATTTGAATTGTACAAACTTAACCACTCAAATCTACAGATCCAATTATTCATCATCAAATTTCAGGCAAAATAAAAAAAAAAAAATTACCAAAAATTATAACGTTTGGAATATTACATTGTAACCAAAAATTATAACGTTTGGAATATTACATTGTTATGTTACAGAAGCTTTAAAAGCCCGATAACCGGGAAACTAGAACATGTGCTTTGGGTACCATCAACTTTGTCACTTAATTTTGAAGTTTGGTCCAATCAGCCTGTTGGATCTTCACCGTGGAGATATTCTGTTGCTTCTGCACTGGGTTTGCGTGCACACTGTTGTTGTCTATTTGCACACCTTCCCACAACCTTCGTGCGTGCACCTTAAGCGGCTTCTGCGCGTGACCAGCATTCGATGCATGTGCTCTTATATATAAATAATTGTATTACATTTTGTTTCTCTTAGATAGCCTAAACTGAAAGTATAGGCAGCCATAAATCGTTTTGGAAACTTAATCTAGTTTTGGTACTCTTATATATAAATAATTGTACATACGTTTTGTTTTTCTTAAATATTCTAGTCATGTAAATATATTATTTGAGCTTATATTCTCCTTAACTCACCGATTATTTATTTTTTAATTTATTTGTTCTTATTTTATAATTGAAGATGGTTTTCCACTGAGTATTTAGGGTTTAGCATTTTTATATTTATAAACTTAACAGTGATATTTATATAATTCCACCTGCATTATTATCACACACATTATTTATACAATTTGACTTATAGAAAAAACATTTTTTCAATATAATCATGTTAAGTATATTCATATAATTTTAGTAGATATAATGATTAAGAATATTTTTTTTCTCTTAAAAATCACATGTTTAAACCTAATAAAAGAATAAAATATGTATAATTTTAAAATTCAACTATAAATTATTATTATTAAAAAATAATAAATATTCTCAATATTCATGAAATTTCTACATTTAAAAGCATGCATAAAGAAATACAAACCTAACTTAAAATTAAAACACCATCTATATTATATACATTTTAAAGTATACTTAAAAAATAAACAAACCTCACTAAAACTAAAACCTAAAAATAATAAATAACCTAAATCTAAAACTACAAACCTAACTTAAAGCTAAATCTAAAACTACAAACCTAACTTGAAACTAAAACATAATCTATATTATATTATTCATTAAAAAATATACTTAAAAATCACTATGAGAAAAACATTTTTAATAAAACTTAAAGCTAACACATAACTTACAACAAATATGTAAAAAGAATATTTAACATATAACAAATCTCACTATGAGAGATATACCTAATAAACCTTAAAGCTAAAATATAATCTAAATTATGTAAATCTAAATTCTATAATAAAAATATTTTGATAAATATGTTACTTATACTAAAGTACAATTGATTTATAATAATACTCACCAATTAAAGATGAATATATATAATACTATCAAATATGAAATTACATTATATATAGTTTTGAGTTTTTACTAACTTTAATTTTTCTATTTATAATTTTATAAATTATAAATTTCTATTTATAATTTTATAAATTATAAATTTCTATTTATAACTTCTTCAAATTCACTAATATTACCATTTCATATTCCCTCATACTACATATATTATATAGCATGTTTAAATTTATTTCAATACACCACAAAAATGATTAAAAACAACTATTATAAAGTTAAGAAATATTATAACACAATATCTTAAAAATATCAAAATTTCAGCAAGATACTTTTTCAACACAATATACTTAGTATAATCATAACTTTTTTCAACACAATATACTTCCTATAATCATACTCATAATCATTGTATGAGAATCACTTCATTTCCAAGTCATATCCTCTTTTTGGGTTGGCTTTCATTAATTTATTTCAACCCATATCCATCTTTCGGTTAATTGACGTCTTATCTTATTTTTATTTATTTTTTATATTATTTAGAATAATTTATTTTTGTTTGTTATTATTTTTTTATTTTATTAATTACATTTTCATGTCTTATGCTATCTTTTTATTATTTTTTACTTTATACTTGTTAGCTAATAATTTATTTTTGAAAAAAATTAATAAGTAATTAATAATATATGATCACAATCCAACTTTATCATTCTTCTACTCATGTATATTTTAACACATCATTAAAAAAAATAAAAAATTATAAAACACATTTTTACTTTATACTAGTTAGTTAAATATTTTATAAAATACATTTTTACTTTATACTAGTTAGCTAATATTTTAGCTTTGAAGAAAAGTTAATAAGTAATTAATACTTTGTATGATTACAATCCACTTAAACTTTATCATTTTTCTACTCATGTGTATTTTAATAAACTCATTTAAAAAACTAAATATTTTGTAAAACACAAATTAAAAGAGAATGATGTCTAATGTCTTTATTTTAAGAAATTCATTTTAAAAAATAAATATTCTATAAAACATAAATTAAAATTAAAATTGATGTTAATGTATTAATGGGTTGTATGTCATGATCTGTTTTAATGGTTGGTTCCATAGGATGGAAGGAATAAATTGAAGTTGAGGAAGAGCTACTTTTCACTATAGGATTATGTGAATGGGGGAGATTTACAAAATTCTTGATGTGGCTTAATATGTCCCTAAGCTTGTTAATAAAGGTTAATTGTTCTACTTATTTGCATAGAAAAAGTGAAACCCTTAATTCTTGTTCCCCATTCTTGAAGTGAAATTGGTGCCTTTTGACCTCTAACACATGTGTTTGTTCCTAAATTCCATATCTTCCACCTTTCCCACTCTATACTTGAGGTCATGTCCATCTCCATGATATCCTAATAATCTTTCACATTTGTAGAATCATTTCACAACACTCATAACTCACACAGCTCACCAAAGACATAGCAAGATTAGGGATAGTTAGCCATTGGGGAGACACATATGATCATGCCAAAAGAATGAAAGACCTTCCTTAACTAGAATGCAAATAGACATCAAGAATACCAATTCTTTCGACAAGACCCCATAAACATTAGTACATTAGTAAGGACAAACCATGTCACATGTAAAAGGATTTACAAATTGAGTCTAGAACTTAGACAAAATTGGTGTTTCCATGAATGACCAAAAGGGTGAATGGGCAAAGGTTTCATATT
>JZKD02S1618317.1:1277596-1307635 GCA_000966675.3 Picea glauca
TTCTACAGAGGTTGGGGATGGATTTTGGGAGCTCTAAGTATTGCAGAGAGAGGTGAAAACTTGGGAGTGAGATTGTATCAGTGCACCGGGGTTGCTGGGGGTTTTGGGCACGGGGGCCAGGATATCCGTTGATATCCTGGAGCTAGGGAGATACCTAGTTGGCAGGGAGGAACGGTTTTGGGTAGTGTTCAGAAGTGATCAAGGAGGCAAGCTGCGAACAAAAGGAGGGATAATAGCATCAGGTTCAGGTATTTATTTCAAATTTATGCATTGTTTTAATTAGAATTTAAATTTATTATTCATTGATAAATTTACATGCGTAAGTGTTAAAATATTTTGGAATTATTGAACTTTCATAAACCTAGTAGAAATTACTGTATTGTTGGTAGAATTACTAGATGTAAAATTAAATACGGCTCTTACATTAATAAATATTTGAGCTTTAAAGGGTTAGTAATATTTATGAATGAAGACCTCATTCCCGAAGACCAAGCTAAATTAAGGAAGGAAGTTTAAAAGGTAAAAGAAGCCAGGAAATAAGGAAAATTGTGCAATAATTAGGAATTGAAAAGCTATTGTTAGGGATAGAGACCAAGAGGATAATAATAAATAGGAATTTGAGACACTCGAGATCCTTTTTTAGAACTGTCGTGGCTTTCCATGGCACAAAGGTACTATGATAAGTTGTATCACGAGTGATATTGATATTATCTTTCTAGTTGAAACCTGGGAGAATGAGTATTCTAAGGTCCCTAACATAGAAGGATTTGTCTTATGGTCGGCATGGAACAAAAAATCCCACTGTAGAGGGATGGGAGGCGTAGATTGTTATATTAGAAAGAGCATTTCACCTCACATTCAACTTCATAAGATTGACCCTCTCAAACAATACATTTGGATAGAAATTTTAGACACCAATACTAAGAATATGTATATAGAAATTTGATATTTTTCACCTATTAATTCTACTTTTTATAAGAAAAGCAATCTAGATAACAATTGTCCCTAGAATAACTTAGAACAAGATATTTATAGTTTGAAAAATGAAGGTAATATCCTCCCACTAGGAGACTTTAATGCTAGGACTGGAACTAAACAATCTACTCTTTTAAGTAATGACTCCAACCATAATCCTTTATGGGTAGATGAGGACCTTGTTTTATCTAATAGATACAAAAGAAGCTCTGATGACCTAATTGAGAATTTTTTTGGTACTGAGTTGGTCAAGATCTACAATTCTCAAGACCTAATAATTTGCAATGGAGTAATGAAGTGGAAAAAATCCAACCAGATGACTTGCATTCATGGGCTAGGTAGTAGTGTTGTAGATTATGTGATATCTGATATCCTTGTTTCCAACTAGATAGCAAATTTTTACCTTTTAAATGACCATGAGTGTGACTATGATCATAAACACTTAACCCTAAATCTAAACTTTTCCATCCATAGGAGCACCATTGAAGATAATTATGATAATCAAAGCAATTTGTGCTTTAACAAAAATAAAGCTGACATTTTCTTAAAGGATTTAAATAGTAAATTAAATCTCCTAACTTATAAGGACAACATTGAAGAACTCTATCATAATTTTACAACTACCCTTTCCACTTCTATTAACAAGTTCTCTTTCGAGTTGTACTATACAAAGAATAATAGAATGACCAACCCTTGGTATGATAAAGAATGTAAAATTGCTAGGAAATCCATTAGGGATGCTTCTAATGAGTCCTTAAAACTCGATAAGATCAATGCGTACAAAGCCCTAATTAAAAGGAAAAAAAGGTACTATATCAATAAAACGAAAGAGAAACTTTCACAACTATATAAGTTGGATCCTAAGAAGTTTTATAGCCAAATTCTAAAACACAATACTAAAGAAAATAATAGGATTCTCTTAAGGGACTATAATTCCTACCTTAAAAGTCTTTACGATTTCCCTAATGGCATGGACACCATTCCTATTGTCCCTATAAAGGAAGAAGTTTTTTCTTTAGATGACATAGAGTTCGGGGTTAAGCAGCTTGCAAATGGGAAAGATAAGGACATTGAAGGCTACCAAGCTGAAATTTTTAAAATCGAAGGGCCAATCCTTATCCCTCACATACACAAGATCTTCAATTTAGCAGTCAGGCAGGGATTCCTTAAACCCTGAATGTAAAGCCTCATTGTTCCTATTTTTAAAAATGGGGATAGAAACATTCCCTCTAATTATAGGACCATTATGATTAGCCCAATTTTAGCCAAGCTTTATGGAATTATTTTGGAAAAGAAGATTAGCCTTTGGCTAGAAAGTCACGGTAAAAGAGCTAAAGGCCAGGCAAGGTTTAGGAGATATCATTCAATTGTGGTCCATATTGTTACCTTTAGGATCATTGCAAAGGATTTTTTCAATAATAAAACCAATATTTTTTTTTGTTGTTTTTACTTTAGAAAAGATTTAGACATGGATCCTAGTAAAAACCTTTGGAATAGGTTGGAAGAGATAAAAGTGTCTCTCGCATTGAGGGATGTTGCAATGAGGATGTACAAGACTGTTATATCTAAGTTTAAAAATAATGAGGGATGGTCAAAATATATTAACTACAATATCAGAGTCAAACAAGGTTTTCCTTTGTCCCTTACCCTTTTTGGCATTTACATTGACAAGTTAGAAGATTTCTTGGAATAAGCAAATTGTGTCAGCCCTACTCTTGTTGGTACAGTCATCAATATTCTTCTTTACGCCCATGATATCGTTCTTATGGCAAGGATTCCCCATGATCTTGAAAACCAACTAAGAATCCTCAAGGATATTTTCTCCAATATGGGTATGACATTTAATACTGATAATACTAAGGTCATGATTATTAAATAATACCTTCTTATATGACATTTAATACCTTCATATATGACAACAACAACTTGGAGGAAGTGAATTCATAAAAATATCTTGGAATTGATATTTACCACAAGCTCAATTGGAATTATAGAATTGAGAAAAGGATTATTGGGGTATGGAAAGCTTATTATGGGCTTGAAAACAATTGTAAATCAATTGATCTTTGGAGTTTGGATAAGAATAAAATCCTCTTTGAGACTCTTGTTACACATGTTATTCTTTATGGATGTGAAGTCTAGGGTTGTAGTATCTTTTGTGAATCCTAGAGAAAGATAGAGAAAATACAAAAGAATTTTATAACCTATAATCTCAGAATGAAAGGAAATATGCCCTATCCCATCCTCTTAGAAACAATACTCTCCCCCATTGAGAGCATGGCTATGACTAAATACCTAATGTATAAAAACAAGCTAAACAACATGGAAGACAAGAGGCTTCCTAAAATTTCTTCAAAATTGAGTCATAACCACCATCGACTCAAGCGAGGATGGCATAAAGATGCCCGGTCTTGGCTAAACTATTGGGGAATCATGGAAGACACCATTTTGCAGAATGAAGATATTATTAAAAAAAAAACGTCAAATCAAAATTTAAAGAGAAAATGTGATGTGATAAATAGTTAGAGGAAAAAAGAAAATTAAGGTATTATAAGGATGTAATCAACCCTAATCTAGAATATCAAAATTATCTATCTGTTTTGGCAAGTGTAAAGAAAAAAATAAGCATTGCTAATATAAGAACAAATTCTCATGAGCTCAATAGTGAAACTGGGCGTTGGTCAATTCCTAAAACACCATGGGATGAAAGAGTGTGTCACCTTTATGACACTAAGAAGGTTGAAGACTAAAATCACTTTCTCTTAGATTGTCTAGCATATACCCATATTAGATCTCACTTTCAAAATATTTGTCACACTACCAACCTTCCAAGCCTCTTAACTAAAAAAACTTGTGGTGATCTTGGAAAGCTTCTCATAATGTTTTTCGAGTACAGAAACAAAATTCGAAAGAATCACAAGTAATCACTAACCCTCTTAATTTCTGATAGACCAACTTGGTCATAGTGGACATTAGTTATCATCATCATCATCATCAATATGAAATTAAGGAGTTATAAATTACTATTAATTAAGTGATGGTCATACATATAATTGTCACAAATACAAGTAATGCATTATCATTAATATGGTATTATTAACATGATATTAATGTAGGAAAATATCAATAGATTTTTAAATAATATTTTTTAATTTAATTTTAAAAAACATTAAAAATTTAATCATGCTACTATGGAAGTAAATTATGTCATAGTTTTTGAAAATTTTAAAGTTTTGAGTAGACACTCCATCTATAATTAACTATTTTTCATATATGAAGAGAATCTATATTACCATCTATAAGACGGAGAGGAAAGAAGTCAATTAAAAACTTTAAAGTTATCCTTGACATTGATTTATGGGTTAAGTTATACATTTTCATGATATATGATTGGGAATTATTTTAATAGTGTTTTTTTTTAGCAGAATAGAGAATTTTATTAGTGTCTATTGTATAAGGGTGAGTATAAGTTTAAGTTCTCATAATATATTAGTGGAAATGTAAATATGGAAAAAAAACAATATGTTGATTTGGATAGATAATCCAAAGTACTTTATAACTATTTTAAATATGATGTATAAAGATATGTAGGAAATAAAATTAGTTTCTAGAATATGTAATTTTTATTTATAGTTGTTTTGGTATGTTTGTGAAATTTTAATTTTTCTAATAGTGGTATTTTATTTTTATTCTAAAATATAATGCACATGTTTGAGTTAGTGATGCTCTTGAGTATCTAAATGATCAGTTTTCTTTAAAATAATTGTTACAATTATTCACATTTTTTAAAGTTAATTTTTCATTTTTTAAATTAATAGTGTTAAGATAGCCCTTAAATTATGAGGTCAATCATTAGTACAAGGTTTAAGCGCCTTAAGATAATCAAATGATTTTTTTACATTGTAGATTTGAGTCAATACTATGCAACCTATATTTTTTTTAAAATGGGTAAGGCTATAAAAGTTATAATAATAATGAAAAACATTTATATTTTAAAATTATAATATATTTAAATATAAAAAATAAAAAAAATCGCAAACAATATTATCTTTAAGAAAATCATTTATTGGGAATATGCATAGTTATATCTATATGTGTGTATAGTTTCACTAGTGCTTTACTTAGCCTAATGTGAAAAATGGAGATATTGATAGCCATTCAAAAAAAGGGAGGTTTTGTTGTTTTTTCATCTTACATCACTAGAGTCCTTATGCCAAACATATATATAAATCAACCAAGTCAAAAAACATCTAATTGAGAATTCTTAATGCTGCTAATAAATTTTTAAATTTTAGGAATGCTTACGAGTTATAAGAATTCATGCATATTTTAAAACAAGTGCATGTTCTTAAGAACATGAAATCTCTCAAGCATGTGCAGATTCCTAGAATGAAATCACACTATTGTGATAAAAAAATAACACCATTAGAAATTCATACCATTCTTTCCCCTTTTCTCAATACATGTGATAGCATAGAATATACCCATGCTATTGTATAATTTCTAAAATTATATACAAAGATTCCTCCTCTTTTCACCCTATACCTACCAATATTGAACATTTGTAGAGTGATAATATTGGTTTCTCAATGTTTTTTATATCACACCCCAAAGTTAGATATCCCTTAAAAAGGATCATGTGATGGTTCAATGTCATGTTAATGGCCCTTGAGCCCAAGAATATTTTTTTAGGGCATAAGGCCCTTTATTTTCTCTCTCATCCATGGTAAATTCCTCAACATCTATTCTTACACCAAAAAACATACTAATGAAACCCATATTTCCAATTGGAGGCCAAAGATCCCCTAAAGAGGCTTAAGGTTGTGGTTTGAGGACCACTTTAGGAAGTTTGATCCCGATAAGATTCAAATAGGCATAAGAACTTTATGTTCATTCTTTGACCTCGTGTAATACATGGTGCAAAAAGCCCCCTAATGGAATTTAGGTACAACCTAGAGGCCTCAAGACCCAATTATATTGTGAAAAACTGCTAAATGGTGGCCAAAGATACCCTAAAATTCCCTCATAATCTTTGCTTATGGAAATTAAGCCAAAAAATATTTTTTTAAGATCTAAGGCCCTTATTTTCCATCCTTGACCATCTTAGAGGTCCTGAGAGAAATTATTGTTATGTAAAACAGACTAATGGTGCCCATATTTCCAATCAAAGGCCTTGTTTATGGTTTTTGAGCATGAGAAAGCTTCATTTAGGGAATAGGGCCATTTCTTTCCCTCCCCCGACTATGGTATAGGCCTTGAATCCTATTTGTAGTGTGAAAAAACTCTTAATGGTTCCCATATCCCATCCAAAGGAAAAATAACTCTTATAAAAGATATATTTGTTGGTTTGAGGCCTAGTTCATGGTCTTTGTGCTCAAGAAGATTTATTTTTGGCCCAAGTTCCTTATTCTCATCCTATTATCACATTGAGTTGTCAAGGGTAGAAGATCATCCAAGTCCATGGCCTACACAAGAAACGTCTAAGTGCAACCCTTTTTGGGTTCAAAATACTAGCAAGCGAACAGATTCATTTTTCAGTCGTCAAATCAACAAGATTAAGTCACGACCATCATATCTCATCTGAGAGAAATCGGTGGGGAGGTATTGTGGGGATTTGGATGCAAATTAAAGTTTCCACAAGTTGTGAGCCTGCAACTGCTCAAAATTGTTGATCTTTCTAGATCAACAGATCAACGACGCATATCGATCTTGCTATGAACGAGCATCTTCGAATTGCGGGGATCAGAAAGGAAATTAAAATATCAACTAGTTGTGAGCCTGCATCGCTCGTGGATTTTGATCTTTCAGTAGGGGACACCTGTCAGGCAATCTTGTACTATGGGATAAAGAAAGAAAAAGTCGAGTGATTAAAGGAATCATGAACGCCCGAAGCCCAAAGTCCCGAAATAAATCTCGGTCATCCAAATCAAGAGGCCACGCGATGTCAGATCTCACACTTATGGAATTAATCACTTCGGAGGATTGTAAGAGCTATGCATTGAAAAGGCTCAAAGCGTGAACTCCCAAAGTATTTGTGAATAATTCATATTCATAGTAGGAAGCATGTTCCATCAAAGAGTGATGTGTGGCAATGAAAGTGGGGCTGTAACATACTCACTACCATAAATTAATTTTTCCGGTCCTCTGTTAGACTCAAACCCCTAAATAACCATGGAGACCCAGCGTGAGCTGGCTCTTTCTCTCTCCTACACGGTCGTCTGCACCTTGACCGTAGTTTTCCCTGAGCTTAATTTCAGGTTATTGGGGTTTAGTCTTTCCCATTGTCAAGGGTTCCTATATTCTCAATTTTCCGATCTCCGATTAGCCCTCTTCTGACCTTAGCCCCTCCCTGGATAGGCTCCTAGTCCACACGACCATGTACCCAAAACCTCAGCCGTATAGCTTTTCCTTTCGTCAGGGTTTCGGGATTTCTGACATCAAAGTGCATATGCACCTTGGATCCACAATCCTCCAACTGCCGACGCGCTCCAACGTTCACTAGTCCCTGGGGCTAGCCTTTTGGGGTCCATATGACCTCCCTCTATATGACCGCCACCTTACCTCTCGTCGGAGTTTCAGATTTTCCAATGTCGAATTGCAAACGTCCCCAGGACTCGCGATTTCTCGAATCCTGACACGCCCCTTTAGCGTTAGCCCTCCTGACTATAGGCCTCGAATCACATCACTGTTAACCTATGACCACGGTCTTATCTCTTATCAGATTTTGGGGTTTCGTGTGTCGAAATGCACCAAACCTCTTGTCAACGGAATCCCTGATTTCCCGATGCATGGATTCCCGATTTGACGTCACCAGGAATCCCTTCCTCCGTAACCAAATTCAATGGTGGTGAGCAGTCGCTGAGACCAACGGCTCCTGATCTCCTTATCCGCTATGCTGACAGTTGGTTCCCACTCAAGGGGGCTTCCACTGTTCCGAGTACGCTGACAACTGTCCCCCACCGATCGGGGTATCACGTTTCGTGGTTTCAAAGTGCACACACCTCTTGTCACCGGGATCCCCGATTTCCTGATGACCCAAACGCTGATAGACGGCTTCCTTGTCGGGCCTTCCTCGATGGATCCAATCTCTGCCACGTGTATCCTCGAGCGGACGGTCTCGATTCCTATGGGATTTCGAGACTTTTGATGTCCCGATTCTTTCGACCTCAGAAATCCCGATTTCCCGAATGCCAATATCTCGATGGCTCCATCTCTTCAACACGCGTCCTAAATGGATGGACGGTCAATATGAGCTCTCGGGGTTCGCGACTTATAGCATCCCGATTCCCTTGACCTCAGGATCTCCGATATGCCAATGGCCAATATCCCGACTCTCTCCGGATCTCTGACACCTATCCTAAAGGGATGGACGGTCCATATGGGCTCTCGGGCTGCGTCAAACGCCAACCCAAAAAGGCACTTACATGTCTGATCCGATGGTTGATGGGGAAACAGAACCAGATCTAACAGTCTAGACCCGTTCTTCCTGCGCACACTCCAGAGACTAAACTCCGGGCATCTTAACCCGATCCAACGGTCGACGGGATTTCTGATGAGATCCAGCGGCTCAGATTGCCCCACCTTGTGCAATCCTCCACTACTTCGTGGATGTGGAAGGATCCATGGTCCAAATGTTCTCCTAGGTCTTGGGGTCTACGATCCCGATTTCCTCGTTGCTCTCGAAGAGGGAGGGAAAAAGGGGCAAGATATGTAATGCCCTCGTTGCTTCCATCAATCTAACGGTCGTGAATGGCTATGGGTCACCTGATGAAATCTTAGTCGTCAGTTTGTCACATATCCCTACACTGCTACCTTTCAACCTTAAGAGGGTCATTCCTCCTCATACAGGGTTAATAAGACTTGTGCGTTCAAGTCCTTTTTCTGGGTTCTTGGTGAACCTTTCTAAGGAGGAAGTCTCTGTGAATGGATCTATGCTGGGGCATTTCTAGAGGTAGATACAGATAAACAGCTTCCCGAGGATAAGCTGGAAGCCTAACTTAGTTCGACTCAGGCCTAATTAAATTCATGTACCAACCTAAGCCATGCGTGGTATTTCTGTTATAAGCATATATCTAACATTACTTATCAAAACACTACACAGACATTCTTATACTATAATTGTTCACCATTTCACAATTTATGAACATATATGTCAGCATATGAATTTCAAGATGCAATATGAGAAAAACACTTATCATAAATAACTTCAGAAGTGGGTGCAACTGCTGAGAGGGGTGCTCGTTTCCACCCAACCGTAGGCTCAGCAACTCCCAAAGGATTTACCACTAGCCACCCCCGAGCTGAGACCACGATGTTATGAGACTGTGTCTCTTTGTCTTCCAGTGACTAGGAGCGAAGGTTGCAATCCTTCCTCTCTGCTATCACTCACTTTGCCTAATCCAGAGTTCCCCTCACGTCGTGCCCCCTCCATCGCTTCTTCCATACGCCTTATCCTCTCGCGAGGTTGCATGTGGCACGATTACCCTCGCGCCGATCAAGCCTGACGGCTCTACGGATGGGTGGTTTACCATCCCATCCCTCATCAAGCCATTCGCCTACTAGTCTGCAAGGCATTAAATTTTAGGGCCAGCGAGCCGCTTTTGGTTCTCCGAGACAGTGGAGTCCAAATACGGTATTTAATTCTCAGTGGAAGTTAACGCCACCTTTTTAGGGGCCTTCCAACACCATCGTGGTCTCTTTTTCTACACATCCCCTCTCAGCAGTCCTACAATAAATTCAAATATCATTCACATTCATTGACCTCTTCCTCAAGGTCCATTTACATCACATATTCACATTTGTGAGTGCGCCATAGTCCTTGGCCAGTCCAGTTATATTTACAAGATGGGGGAAACAAGGTGTTACAATTCCCTCCCCCTTAAAAAGGAACATCGTCCTCGATGTTCTTATCTACTAACATGAATTTCATGTACAGAAGTAAAGAAAATCAGATATGCCAGTTTCATGGCATCTTCCATTTCCCATGTAGCCTCATCTGGGCCAAAATGTTTCCACTGCACCTTGACCTGTGCAATGGTTTTGTTCCAGAGCGGGGTTTCCTTTCTGTCCAGTATGCATTGGGGTTTTGGTAGAAATTCTCCCTCTGGTTCCACCTGGATCACAATTATATGATTAGCATCGTGTACATATTTCTTTAATAATGAAACATGGAAAACATTATGTGCTTTTACTATGGGAGGAAGTGCTAGCCGATAGGCTACAGGTCCCACTCTGTCTAGAACCTCAAAGGCTCCACAATACCGGGGTGCCAGTTTGGCACAAGCTCCCATTTTCAGGGAACTCCTTCTGGGCTTAATTCTGAGGTATACATGGTCTCCCATTTTGAACTCTCTTGGAGTTCTCTTTTGATCAGCATAACTTTTCTGTCGGCTCTAAGCGATCTTCAGATTTTGTTTTATCTGAGTCACTTCCTGTTCCATTTCTTTCAACATATCGGGTCCAATAGAAATCCTATTTACAGGGTTACTCCAGCTGACTAGAGTATTACACTATCTACCATAGAGGATCTCGAAGGGACTCATCTTTAAGGACACTTGATAGCCGTTGTTGTAGGCAAACTCTACCAACGGCAGGTAGTCTTCCCATTTTCTGGGTTGATGCATTACATGCATCCTTAACATATCTTCTAATATCTGATTTACTCTTTCTATCTGTCCATTGGTTTGAGGGTGATAGGCGGTACTAAACAATAATTTGGTCTCTAAACCCGTCATCAGTGATTTCCAAAAATTTGAATTAAATTTCATGTCTCTGTCAGATATTATCTCTTTCAGCATACCGTGCAGTCGGAACACCTCTTTCATGAAGATTTGGGCGATATCTATCGCCTTGCAGGTCAATTTGATGTGGATGAAATGAGCAGACTTGCTAAGTTTATCCACCACCATGATAATGGCATCATTCTGTTTGTTTGAAGTCGGTAATCCAGTGATAAAATCCATGGAGATGGTTTCCCATTTACATTCTGGGATGGGTAAAGGGTGTAGTAGTCTTGCTGGGTGTCGATGTTCTACTTTAACATGTTGGCATTCTATGCATTGGGCCAAATATTTGTCTATGTCCCTCTTCAAGCCAGGCCAATAAAATTGTTTCCAGGTGGCAGTAATCATTTTCTGGTATCCTGGGTGACCGGTGTAGGGTCTTTTATGTAGTTCATCCATGATGAACCTCTTCAAGTCGTCACAATGGGGAATGTATAGTCTATCTTTTTAGGTGAGCAGACCTCCTTCGGTCATCTGATAGCCTTCATACTTTACTTCAGTGGGTTCTTGCTGTAGGTACAAGGTCACAGTTTGGACGAAGGGATCTGTTTCTTGTGCATTTCTGACTCTGTCCTTGACATCTGTCTCGCAGCTACTCACCGCTGCCAGGTGAATCATTCTCATGCTCCTCCTAAGGGCATCAGCCACCCTATTTTCTTTCCCTTTGATGTGTTTGATTTCAAATTCAAACTCACTAAGGAGGGCCATCCATCTAGCTTGTCTAGCATTAAGCTTTGGTTGATCAAACAAATACCGCAATCCACAGTGATCCATCATAAGTACAAATTTCCTTCCCAGGAGGTAATGCCTCCACATTTTCAAGACATGCACTATGGCATCCAATTCTAGATCATGAGTCACATAATTGACCTCGTGTTCATTCAGTTTTCAGGATTCATAACAGATCACCTTTCCTTCCTGCATAAGGACTCCTCCGTGTCCTTCCTTACAGGCATCCGTGCACACAAGGAAATCATCTTCCGGGTCGGCGATTTTCAACATAGGTGCATGGGTTAGTAGGTGTTTCAAGATTTGAAATCTTTCTTCACATTTTTGTGTCCACAGAAATTTTGTTCCCTTCTTTTGGAGGGCAGTGATTGGAAAACCAATCTTGGAGAAATCTTTTATAAATCTCCTATAGTATCCCGCCAATCCCATAAAGGATCTAATGTCTGAGACATCCTTTGGGGTAGGCCATTCCATAATAGACCTGATCTTGTCAGGATCCACTGCTACCCCTTCCTCAGACAGAACATGTCCCAAGTAATGTATTTTCTTCTGAAAGAAGTCACATTTACTGAATTTAGCATAGAGTTGATGCTTTCTTAGCACTTGCAGCACAAGTCTAAGATGCTCTTCATGTTCTTCTCTATTCTTAGAGTAGATTAATATGTCATCAATGAAAACTAGTAAAAATTTATCTAAAAATTTATCGAGTACATTGTTCATTAAGCACATGAAAGTGGAAGGGGCATTGGTTAACCCAAATGGCACTACCACAAACTCATAGTGACCATACCGTGTCCGGAAAGCGGTTTTATGGATGTCTTCACCCTTAATTCGAACTTGATGGTATCCCGACCTCAAGTCAATCTTTGAGAAAATAGACACGCCTCCCAACTGATCGAATAGATCATCCATCCTGGGCAAGGGGTATTTGTTCTTTATGGTTACTTTATTAAGTTTTCTGTAATCTATGCACAGTCTAAGGGTGCCATCTTTATTTTTCACAAACAGAACCGATGCTCCCCATGGGGACACACTGGGTCGAATATAACCCTTATCCATCATTTCAATTGCAATTTGAGTTCAACTAACTCAGGTGTGCTCATCCGGTAGGGTGTTCTAGATACCGACACCGCTCCTGGTGCAAGCTCTATCGAGAAGTCAATGTCCCTTTCTGGAGGTAGACCTGGTACCTCTTCTGGAAACACATCCCGATATTCTCTTAGGATAGGGTGATCATCAGGGCTCAATTTTGCACCTTCGGTTGTTTTCAACACCTGTATTTCATATAGGGGACATCCCTTTCGGCAATACTTCCTCATTTGCAGGGCTGATATTTGTCTCACCGAGACTGGTTTTCGGATCCATTGAAGGGTTATCCTTTTTCCTTATTCGCTCATACATTCTAATTTTTTATAGTAACAATCCAGTTGGGCTTTATGGGTGGTTAGCCAGTCCATACCAATCAACAGATCGTATGATCCCAGGGGTAATACATTAAGGGTCACTTGGGTGGGGAATTCACCCAACATTAATTGGCAGGCTGGTATGGCCTCTACCACCTTTATTTTAGTGCCAGTGGCTAACTATACCAACCAGGTTTAGTTTGCTTCTGTGGCTGTAGTTTACACTTATCAACAGCTCTAGGGGATATATAACTCAAATTTGAACCAGGGTCAATCAAAACAGACACCAGATGGTTTAAGATCATACCTTCTATTTCCACCACTGAAGCTTGGTGGTCAGCTTGGTTATTATCCAAGGCTGCATAAATCTACGGCACACTCCTTGCCACATCATTAACTTTGGTAGCTTCTTGAAGGTTATATACTTTCCGACTATTCTGTTGTCGGTGTGGACAGTCTCTCCGGAGGTGCTCTCCTCCGCAATCCCAACATTTTAGAAGTTCTTTCTTTGGGTTGTTTGTCTTCACTGGTATAGGTCTAGAAGTTTTATTTCCGTCCCCCGAGGGAAAGTTCTGCTGGAGTACACTCCGGGTGGGAAAGTTCATTCTGGGGTTCTTTTTGTAGCTTTTAAATCCTGAGAACTTGCTCCCCTTTTTCTGAAATCTTGAACCACTCTTAAGTTTCCAGTCTCCATGAGGCTCTACCTGATGCCCATATTGTTCATGAAAATACGTTGCCTTTCGTATAGTGTTCTCTAAGGTCTTTGGCTCGTCAAATTCAATTCGGTTCTGGTATTCCTTGGGTAACCCACTGATGAAGCGTTGTGCCTTCACCTTCTCTTCTTTGATGTAGGGTACATATCTCAGTAAGTCGAGGAATTTGTTGACATATTCCTCCATAGTAAGTTGTCCCAGTTTGAGTTCATAAAACTCTTTAGCCTTCTCGTCGAAATACCTTTCCGACAAGTACTTCTTATGGAAGTACTTCTCAAACCGTTTCCAAGACAGGTCCTCCTCGCAGACCCTTTTCATATTCTTAAGGTCTTCCCACCAGATGGAAGCCTTTCCATTCAGGTTGAAAGTGGCCACTCGAGCCTTCAAGTTCTCTGAAAAATCATGGACTCTGAAATATTTCTTCAGTCCAAGTAGCCAGGCCTCGGCTTCCTCTCCCTTCTTTATCTCACCGTCAAAGGAGGGAGGTTTAGCCTTCCTGAATTCTTCAAATTTATGAATCTTGGAAGTCTTTTGCTTCTTCTGTTTCTTTTGAGAATAGGAACTGGTCCTACTGCTGGAAGAGCCTTCTGATTCGCCAGCTTCCTTCTTCATGGAATCGTCTGACACTGGTCCTTTACCTCTTGGGTGGACCTTTATGGATGTGCTTCTCTCAGTGTCACCACTAACACGACCATGATTCTGCATCTCAGGTTCATGCTGCATTTGTCACTGTAGGTCAGATAAGCTCTGCAGTAGAACCACATTGATTTCGGTTTGCTTTTCTTGTTCTTTCATCATCCTTTCATTATCCGCCTTGCAGCTTTGCAATTCGACCATGAGACTCCTCACAGTCTCAGCTAGGTCTGGAGGGGTTCCCATTTCTCTTCTTTTGTCAGACTCTTCGTCTCTGTTGTTGGAGCCTTCTCCCACCTCTTGGTGAGTCACCATACTCTGCATCTGTAGATTCCCACGGTTGATCGTCTGCTTGAGTGTAAAGACAAACACTAGTTATTAGTCAAGAGTTAGATATATATATATATATATATATATATTAATCTACGCATAATTTATATTTTCACATGTATACCCGTATAACAGTAATTTTTCATTTGGGGTCTTAATCCTTATCTATCAACATTCTTAACTTGAAAAAGGACAACAAAGTTCATGTCCCCGGTTACAGTTTCATATTTCAATATTTCTCCTTAGGGAGAATACGCAGATGATGATGTCTCTTTACACCGTTCGTGCCTGAGCCCAAGCAGGCAGAGTGTTGCAACCATGCTCTGATACCACTTTGTAACATACCCACTACCAGAAATTAATTTTTTCGGTCCTCTGTCGGAATCGAACCCCTAAATAACCATGGAGACTCAGCGTGAGATGGCTCTTTCTCTCTCCTACATGGTCGTCTGCACCTTGACCATAGTTTTCCCTGAGCTTAATTTCAGGTTATTGGGGTTTCGTCTTTCCCGTTGTCAAGGGTTCCTATATTCTCAATTTTCTGATCTCCGATTAGCCCTCTTCTGGCCTTAGCCCCTCCCTGTCTAGGCTCCTAGTCCACGCGACCATGTACCCAAGACCTCAGCCTTATAGCTTTTCCTTTCGTCGGGGTTTTGGGCTTTCTGACATCAAAGTGCATATGCACCTTGGATCCGCGATCCTCCGACTCCCGACGCGCTCCAACGTTCGCTAGTCCCTGGGGCTAGCCTTTTGGGGTCCATATGACCTCCCTCTATATGACCGCCACCTTACCTCTCATCGGAGTTTCAGATTTTCCAATGTCGAATTGCAAACGTCCCCAGGACTCGCGATTTCTTGAATCCCGATGCGCCCCTTTAGCGTTAGCCCTCCTGACTATAGGCCTCGAACCACATGACCATTAACCTGTGACCACGCTCTTATCTCTTATCAGAGTTCAGGGTTTCGCATGTTGAAATGCACCAAACCTCTTGTCAACAGAATCCCCGATTTCCCGATGCACGGATTCCCGATTTGACGTCACCAGGAAGCCCTTCCTCCATAACCAAATTCAACGGTGGTGAGTAGTCACTGAGACCAATATCTCCTAATCTCCTTATCCGATGTGCTGACAGTTGGTTCCCACTCAAAGGGGCTTCCACTATTTCGAGTACGCTGACAACTGTCCCCCACCGATCAGGGTATCACATTTCGAGGTTTCAAAGTGCACAAACCTCTTGTCACTGGGATCCCGAATTTCCCGATGACCCAAACGCCGATAGACGGATTCCTTGTCAGGCCTTCCTCGATGGATTCGATCTCTACCACGTGTATCCTCGAGTGGACGGTCTCAATTCCTCCAGGATTTCGAGACTTTCGATGTCCCGGTTCTTTCGACCTCAGAAATCCCGATTTCCCGAATGTCGATATCCCAATGGCTCCATCTCTTCGACACGCATCCTAAATGGATGGATGGTCAAGATGAGCTCTCGGGGTTTACAACTTATAGCATCTCGATTCCCTTGACCTCAGGATCTCCGATATGCCGATGGCTAATATCCCGACTCTCTCCGGATCTCTGACACCTGTCCTAAAGGGATGGACGGTCCAGATGGGCTCTCGGGCTGCGTCAAACGCCAACCCAAAAAGGAACTTACATGTCCGATCCAACAATTGACAGGGAAACGGACCCAGATCTAATAGTCTAGACCCGTTCTTCTTGTGCACACTCCAAAGACTAAACTCCGGGCATCTTAACCCGATCCAACGACTGGTGGGATTTCTGATGAGATCCAACGACTCACATTGCCCCACCTTGTGCAATCCTCCACTACTTCGTGGATGTGGAAGGATCCATGGTCCAAATGTTCTCCTGGGTCTTAGGGTATACGATCCCAATTTCCTCATTGCTCACGAAGATGGAGGGAAAAAGGGGCAAGATATGTAATGCCCTCGTTGCTTCCATCAATCTAACGGTCGTGAATGGCTATGGGTCACCCGACGAAATCTCAGTCGTCAGTTTGTCACATATCCCTACATTGCTACCTCGGAACCTTAAGAGGGTCATTCCTCCTCATACAGGGTTAATAATACTTGTGCGTTCAAGTCCTTTTTTTGGGTTCTTGGTGAACCTTTCTAAGGAGGAAGTCTCTGTGAATGGATCTATGCCGGGGAATTTCCAGAGGTAGATACGGATAAACAGCTTCCTGAGGACGGGTTGGAAGCCTAACTTAGTTCAACTCGTGCCTAATTAAATTCATGTACCAACCTAAGCCATGCGTGGTCTTTCTATTATAAGCATATATCTAACATTACTTATCAAAACACTACACAAACATTCTTATACTGTAATTGTTCACCATTTCACAATTTATGAACATATATGTCAGCATATGAATTTCAAGATGCAATATGAGAAAAACACTTATCAGAAATAACTTCAGAAGTGGGTGCAACTGCTGAGAGGGGTGCTCATTTCCACCCAACCGTAGGCTCAGTGACTCCCAAAGGATTTACCACTATCCACCCCCGAGCTGAGACCACGATGTTCTGAGACTGCGTCTCTCTGTCTTCTAGTGACCATGAGCGAAGGTTGCAATCCTTCCTCTCTGCTATCACTCACTCTGCCTAATCCAGAGTTCCTCTCACATCTTGCCCCCTCCATCACTTATGTCATACGCATTATCCTCTCGCGAGGTTGCGTGTGGCACGATTACCCTCGCGTCGATCAGGCCTGACGGCTCTACGGATGGGTGGTTTACCATCCCATCCCTCATCAATACATCTGCCTACCAGCCTATGAGGCATTAAATTTCAGGGACAACGAGCCGCTTTTGGTTCTCTGGGCCAGTGGAGTCCAAATACGGTATTTAATTCTTAGTGGAAGTTAACACCACCTTTTCAGGGACCTTGCACCGCCATCGTGGTCTCTTTTTCTACACATCCCCTCTCAGCAGTCCTGCAATAAATTCAAATATCATTCACATTCATTGACCTCTTCCTCAAGGTCCATTTACATCACATATTCACATTTGTGAGTGCGCCATAGTCCTTGGCCAATCCAGTTATATTTAAAAGCTGGGGGAAACAGGGTGTTACAGGGGATTTCCCAGATCATAGATCACAATCAGATCAACAGATCATGTGTATTCGGCATGTCAAAATTGCACGAGGATTAGTGGCTAGGGAGAAGACATGGAGTTTCATAACAAACACCACACATCCTTCTCCATCAGACGATCATGATTTACTTCGGGACTTCGGGAGTTTATGCTTCCCCATTCCTGTTTTCCTCTGAAGTAATTTCTTCGAAAGTCCACAGATCTATAACAACCCTAAGTATTTAATCAATTGTCATGATTTAAATAATGGTTTAATGTTATTAGTTAATTAATTAATTAGTTAATTTCATGAATAAATATTTGGTTAATGAATTTGAGTTTAATAAATTTTAATTTATTAAATGGAGACTTAATGTATCGGATGATTGAACCATTAAAGAGAAAGGGGATAAGGTGTTTGGCATTGAATGGAGGGATAAGGTGGGTGAGTCTTAATGAAAGGGATAAGATGGTGAATGAAGGAAGGGAGAAAGGAGGATAAGGGAAGGGAAAAACATGGGAGAAGGGACTTTTGGATTTGAGGGAGAGAGCATCATTTTGAGAGAGGAGAGGACTGTATTGCTGGTTTTGGGGCTAGAGTAGCTTCCTGGAGGATGGTATTGGTTTTTTCTTGAGGAACTTGTTGGATTTTGGTGGACTGAGATAGGGGGCACCTGTTGCTAGGAGTTTTGGGCTCAGGGGCTAGGAATCCTTATGGAATCTTGGAGCTAGGGAGCCGGAGAGGCTCTTTTCCTAGCTAGTTGGGAGGTTAGTCGGTTTTGGGCAGAGCATCAGGAAGAGTTGGAGAACAACAGTAGCATCAATTAGAGGTATGTATTTTCATTATTATGTTCTGTTATGTGGTCTATTATCATGATGTTGAATATGTTGAATATGTTGAATATGTGGTTTGTTATGATGCTGAATACGTGGTTAATTATGATGTTGCTCATAAATTTTAATTATGTTGAATAATGAATGGTTAAAAGTTAGGATAACATTTCTCTATTTTAATTTATGTTTTATAAGGCTCTGTTGGAAGAGACCTTACACATGATATCAGAGCCCTGGTTTAAAATCTAGAGCCAAGGGCCTACCTATCCACCCATCCTCTTCACTCTTGAATGAAAGCTATGTTTTGTGTCATTCAAACAACCCTCAAAACCTGCCTGAACCCCCCCTAAAACTTTAAAACTTGTTGGCCTATATAGGTAAAATCCTTGAAAACGATGATATAAACATAAATAACTAGAGGTATAAATGATATATTTAAGGAAAACTTATAAATTTGGGCCAAGTTCCAGCTCCACCTAAGCTCCACCTAACCTGCAAGCCAAGCACACAATTTTTTTTTTACACAAATAAAAATATACATACTGAATATTTTTAACACAAATATAGAGAAACAACAACAAAATAAATTTAATAGTTATAGTTCAAACATACCAAAAGTTAGACCGGGTATTTTATATATATATAAATTTGTCATTAATTAAATATATATATCTTTATATATTGGATTTATAATAGTGTTTATTTCATATCTATATATATATGAAATAAACACTAAACAAAACAAAAGTACATACCTATGAAATAAAATTATTATATACTATTTAAAAAAAAAATAGGGTTGTGTGCATGCACAAGTGACCAAAGTCTAAGTTTGAGTCATATCACATATCATACTAAACTATGCCAAACTTAATGTTCATATGTCGATCAACAAGTCTACACATTAACCAGCACAAACCCAATGCACGCATCGAGCCTTTTCTTCACATGTCTCATCACAACACAAGTCCAAGCAAAAAGCCAACAGAGGCTCACACAAGGGGTAGTTCTAAGTGGTATAAAGAAACTGATAAGGGAGGCCAAAAAAGTGACAAAAAGAGGCCAAAAAGTCTATAAATAGAAGTTGGCAGCTCATTATCACCATTACTAATTTGGAAATTGACTCTAGAGCCAAAAGACCCCCTTTTCTAAAAACGGTGATTCCGTGAGCTACAGTGGATGAAACGAACTTCTGCTTGGACCAAGTAAGTACAAACTCCCTTATCTAGCTATTCAATTCTTCAATTTTACATTTTCTTTTGTTTTTTGGGTGGGCGTCAACCTTTAAAAGGTCAGCCCTAGGTACACGCGGGCTGTCTCTGGACAGGCCGCATGTACACTTGGGCAGAATAAAGGATGCCCATGTGTACATGCGACTGTCGCCTCTACAGCTCGCGTGGACCCCCCTTTTGTAGAAAAAAATAATTAAAGGGCAAGTACTGACCCTCCTGAACTTTGTTGTGTTGGCATGATGTATGTCTAGTGGAGTGAAAGTGAGCATGAAGCAATCAGTGAGTTGGTCAAAAGAGATCCGAATGTCATGTTCGTGTTGATGCAATGTGGTTTACTGAAGTTCTTCCTGTGTCCATTTATGCAAGCGCAACCAAGGCTACTGAATACCTTGATTGACTATTGACACCCTGATGCAAAGGCCTTCATGCTAGAGGGGAAATCACTGGTGCCCACCATCGAGGATATCTACTTTTTGACTAGCCTCTGAAGGAGAGGGGAACCAGTCAACTTCATGACGTTTCCTGTGGGACCGCATAACATAGCATAACTGATAGTCGAGCACAGTGAGGCTGGGACAAACCGTGTGAGCTCCCAGGTGCCCATCAGTAAGATTACTAACCTATCACTGTAGGTGATATTATTACTGATTGGGCGTATTATCGGTTAAGTAGCCTTGCATCAGGCGTCTCATGCACAGATGAACTGTGCTATCCAGTTCTTGAATGCATAGATTTTTGACTGGAGTACCACACTACTTGAGTGTATGAAGAGGAAATTGACAGATTGCTGACAGTGGACACAAAGGAACTTCGAGTTCGGGACGATTTTGTGTTGAGTCTTCTTTGAGAGAGTTCCAAGCTTTAGTCCTCAGGAAGTGGTATGAGGACATCAGGCCTTTTTCCTTGCAGTATGTAGATGGGAAGTATTACTGTAGTGACAGGGTGGTGGAAGGACCAATGAGTCCTTCGATGATGACTTCTTTTCATGGATGTCATGGCAGATCCCTGTGATCAAGGATTACCCATATGCAAGGATAGATTTTTCTAGAGATCCTAAGATACCCATGCCTCCTTGTGAGGAGCGAGGGGAGATGAGTAAGTCTCCACCTTTGTAGTTTTTTTTGTTTTCATATGTAATTTTTATGTCATTTTTGCTATATATATCATTTTTTTTGTATGCCATAGTATTTGACGGGTATATGTTTGTTTCATGCAGATGTGGGGCCCATGCGACTTGCTGATTATGCACGAAATAGGTGTCATCCTCAGCCAGAAGCCACAGCTGTCGCCGTCGGGGGAGCAGCAGTAGAAGGGAAACTCCTAGCCAGGGAGGCTGAGAGGGTCCTTAGACAAGTTGATCAGAACTTCACTGCACTCACTCGCACAGTCCTGATGGCAGAGATAGAGGACCTGCCACCATCCATGCAGCCTCATGTAGTGGAGGCACCTCAGACGTGGGTCCAATTGTTTAGGAATTTATCCCATGCTGTGGACTATTATAACAGGGCCCATAGGCCCTGAACCTATTTAGACTTTTTACGTGCTACGATCACTTACTTGTATATATTTTTTGAGGGCATAAGCTCCGTGACTCGTTATTACTCCCATTTTTTAGGCACTTGCATCCGTCTATGTACTCTAGTTATTTTATGATGTTATATATGGTTTTTTGATATTTTGTCTCTTATGGATCATGTGTGCAAAAATGTATTTACATGCTTATGTCAATGTTCTTTCATATGTGTGCAAGATGCCAATCTAAAATTTGACTAGCTAGAGTATCTATAATTTGGTTTAATCTCCTAGGAACATGAAAATATGTAATATAATCAAAGTTTCGTTCTAAGATATGTACCCTAAGGAATCGTAAGTGTAAAGTTGGATCATGAACCTGGTATACTTTGTTTAGCTGTGACACAACCAGTTGAGCATTGAGATAGACCCGGAGATGAGAGATACCCAATGACAAGGCATCACGAAGCAACTCAATAACTGCACTATACTCGGTGACATTATTTGTGGTGTCACCTAAGCATATACCCCCGGAAGATAACAACTGGCCCTGAGGTGTAAATATTACGTAAGCTGTGGAGGCGAGCCTCTGAGTGTGCTGACTAGCACCATCTGCATACCCAATGAACACCTCGGAATCACTTGACATCTGTCATATTGATGAAAGATAACATCAATGACACGTCCAAAACGCTTAAAAGAAACTAAAAAGTAATAGTACAAAGACTATACATATGTTACAAAAAGTTACCCATAGTGACCTGCCTATGAGTAATACTTCTTGAGGTAGAGCCCATTTCTAGGCTCCGCGAAAGCATTCCCTTCAAAATCAACCAAACGATAAGCGCCCTTTTTTAAAACCTCTTTTATGATGAAGGGTTTGAACCACAAGGTTTTGAAATTTCCTACCCCTAGGGGGTCCTTATCTTGGTCATAGACCAGGACAAGGTCGCCTTCAGAGAAAATCCGAGGATGAATGGACCTATCATACTGACACTTGACCTTATGTTTGTAATCCTTGTTCGCCAGGGCCACCTCACAATGCTGCTCATTGAGCTGCTAAAGGTGTACTAACCGTTCTTCAAGTGGAGAAGTGTCTGGAAATAACTTTACTGCCAATTTTAGAGATGGGATCTGACATTCGATGGGAAAGACTACCTCCAACCCGTAAACGAGTTGAAAAGGTGAGAAACTGGTTCCAGTCTTAACGGATGTTTGGTAAGCCCATAATGCCGAGTATAACATCAAATGCCAATTTGACTTGGTTGAGTTGATAGTTCATTGTAGAATAGTCTTGAGAGTTTTGTTTACAACTTCTACCTTCCCATTGGCTTGGGGGTAGTAGGGTGATGAATTCTCTTGCCGTAACCCAAGATTTGATGTTAATTCGGTCATCATTTGGTTCTGAAAGTGACTGCCATGGGCAGTAACAATATCTCTCGGGACGTCGAACCTTGCTATGATTTGGTTGAATAAAAAGAGAGTTGCAGTCTCTCCATCATATTTAAACGTTGGCATAGCTTCAACCCACTTAGTGAAGTAGTCTACAAATACGATGATATAGCGATGCCCCCTTGCTGATGGGGGGTTGCAAGTAGTGTAATCAATCCCCCACTTGGTGAAGGGACCAACTGTGATGACAGGAAACATAGGAGTAGGATGTGCCCTCATCTTCTGAGAAAAGACTTGGCATGGATGGCACTTCTTGACCGATTCAATACAATCTTTGATAAGCGTTAGCCAAAAGTAACATGCTCATAGAATCTTTTGGGTTGTTTCCAACCTAGACAAATGACCGCCACAAGCTCTAGTATGGAAATCATTGAGCATGATGACTGCCTCCTCATGTGTGAGACATCGATGTAAGATGAATTCTACACCTCTTCGATACAACGTATCATTGATTATGAGATAATTCTTAGCCTGATGGCGTATACGCCGATACTCATCACGAGAAGAAGAAGTGGGGCACTTCAAATTCTGGAGATAGATATGTATATCTCGATACCAGAGATCTGAAGATGTGATCAAAAACATATCTCCCCAGATAGGCGATTATTCAGGCACAACGTCACCTAACTCAACCAAAAGTTCTGAAATAAGCTCTGCGAAGACCAATGACTTTTTGGACTTCGTTGAAACGAAGTCTAAGTCAAATTCGTGGAGGATGACTATCCATATACTGATTTTTCTTCCTATAACCCATCATGTCAACATGTACTAGAATGGATTCACGACAGCAATGCCAGTGGTCTTGCGAAAGAGAAAATAATGACAGAACCATTGAACAACATGAACTATTGCCAACGCAATTTTTTTGATATGAGAATAATTAAGTTCCGGTCCTATGAGGCCTCGAATCAGGTAACAGATCACGTATTTTGAGAACAAATCATCTTCATGAACTAAAACCATGCCAATAGTTGACTCTGTGGCAGCTAGATATAATAAGAAATCTTTTTTATAGTTAGGTGGTCGTAGTAGAGGCATAGTTGTGAGGGCATGTTTTAATGCATCGAAAGAGAATTGAGTGGATTCGTCCCAATAAAAAGGGACGTATTTCTTCAGTAGGAACATAAATCCCTTGGTGATTTCAGCATAGTTGGTGATGAAGCGTCATAAAAAGTTCTCCTTTCCTTGTAGACTCTGAAGTTGAAGGATTGTGCGTGGGGGGGCAACTGGATTATTGCCTCCACCTTGAGAGGATCAACCATGATCCCTATTGTTGATATGATGAAACCTAAAAAATGTCCTGATGTTACGCAGACGCTGCACTTGTTTGGATTCAAGCGAATCTGAAAGTAGTGACAGCGTTCAAAGATAAGTCTAAGGTGTGTGGCATGATCCGTTCTCTTGCGAGATCGTGATGCTAAATCATCTAGATAGGCCTCGACTATATGCTTGAGATCGTGAAAGGAAAAAGACATGGCCCACTGGAATGTGGCTCAAGCTTTTTTAAGACCAAAAGGAATCTTACGATATGTGAATGTACCCCACGGACAAATGAATGTCTTTTTGTGTTGGTCCTCGGGTTTGATTTTGATTTGATTGTATCCCGAAAAACCATCCATGAAAGAAAAGGCTTCGCAACCAGCACATTCATCAATGATCTGGTCGAAGAACGGTGTTGGAAAATTATCTTTGGGACATGCCTTATTCAAATCACAGAAATCGATACATACACGAATCGTGCCTTGTTTTTTATTGACCGACACAGGATTGGACACCCATTGAGTCAAATGGATAGGATAAATAAAACCTGCCTTTAGCAATTTCTCAACCTCAATCTTGATGGCTTCTTCTTTCTTGGGATTAACAAGATGAAGCTTCTGTCGAATAGGATTGGCATCAGGATATGTTGTGATTTCATGTTCAACTATTTTTGGATCAATACCTGGCATTTCCTCATAAGACCAGGAAAAAACGTCGAGAAATTCCTTGAAAAGATCCGTGTAGATTTGAATCTCTTTGGGGGAGAAATCCACTCCGATGAAGATGTTCTCCACGACACTAGGGTTTCGGAAGATGTTGACTGTTATATTTTTATTGATAGTCTCCATATTTCCCTGAGCATAAATTTTGCATGTAGCTAAGAGATTAATAGGACACGGATGATCTCCCATCATGGTCAGGTTGAATTCTCCTGCTTCGATTCGGCTTAACTCTGGGAGAAAATATGATCTGTGATGAAGATCTTCCCAAGGTTTGTTTGAACTAGTCATTGCCTCGATTACTGCTTCATCAGAAGGCAAGACTAAGTCTAACGAATTGACATTAGCGAGAGTACCCTGAGCCCAAATAGGCTCTAGAAGAGGATCTAACTCATGTGCAGGAGTCGGATCGATGTTAGCTGAAGTTTGTTGGACTATAGAGTACGCTACTTCAGTGACAGACAAGGGCATGGACATGCCTGGGTGCCCTGTCTCATCCATCGTGGTTGATGGGGAAGGAAGAATCCATGGATCCTCGAAGTAAGTCATGCAAAACGATGAAACTTGAAAATTTTCAACCTTATGGTGATTAGATATAAATTTGATATTGCTCTGTGGAGGTGGGTAATTGAAGGTACCCATCAAACATGGGAAAAAACCAACTCCTACGTTGACGACATCTGGTTCAGGATTATCAATCATCGGGACATCATCGGGTGATTTCCCAAATAGGACATAGATTTTTGGGCATGCATTGTATTCGAAGGACTTTTGGAAGGATTACCCCATGTTGGTCCCATGGGGATAGGCATAGTACTTTGTCCAGGGTTCCATTCATTATGGAAAGAATTACCCCAGATCAACAGTCTGGAGGAGGGAAGGGATCCTTGCTCTGAATTGCAAGGTCCTGCTAAGTTTCCCCCCTGTGCAGGAATAGTACCCTGCCCAAGAGTAGATTGTCCAAAAATGGGGTTTCCTCTAGTCGAAAAAGTGGTTGACGAGAAGGTGTTGTTACCAAACGTTATGTTCCAAGAAAATGGTGTCGAACCTACCGACATACTATGCGAAGGTGGTCCTTGACTCCCTGCTCCAAATAAACTATTGTATGTAGGTTGCCTGGCGGATTGCTGATGCTAACCACTGAGTGAAGGGGACGAAGGAGGGATATGACCTCCTGCATAAGGAAAAGCATTAAAAGGGACAAGAGTTCCCCCCATGTAACCTTGTAGAGGAGCGCTAGAGCTCCCTGCCCCCAAACCCAAAGTTTGTAAAGTGGAATAGGACAGTATAGGACTTGTACCCGAACTAGGCATATTGTATGAGAACGGAGGGCCTATCACACTAGGTGTGAAAGGGGTTGTGGACACCGCCAAAGACGGCTTCAAACCACTATGCGAAGTAGTTGCGGTTGAGACCATGGTGGCTCAGACCGACGACAGTAAGTTAGGAGATGACAGCTCACTTGTGGTGACAACCATGGTGGGAATTGAAGAATTATCAGAAGGAGTAACAACATTTGGTTCCATTGCTGTGTGCGACACTGTCTAGGGCTCGTGAAATTGAATTGGTACAATAAAAGGTGCCAAGAAATCAGTGGTTGTGGTTTCAACTGAGCCAAGAGTGGTTGCTTCAAGGTCCAAAATGGTCGATTCCTCTGGGGGTTGTTCAGGCAAAATGGTTTGTAACCTGGTCGCTTTAAAAGACCCTTGTTGGTCTAACATCCGCCTTAATGGTGGTGGGGATCGCTCTAGTGTAACCGGCGGCAGGCCAAGAAGCCTTCGTGACCGGTAGAGCTAAGGATCGTCCACTGTGTGAGAAGATCCAAGACACTATAAGGTATTCTAAATGCTCAAAAGTAACACACACTAAGAAAAAAGGCCCTAGAAGATAAGACAAGAAAACACTAAATTAATTTGAAGAAGAGTTACAACAACCAACACTACAACAACTTACCGGTGCAAGTGAAACTCAAACACGGAAGCACCCTTCAGGTATATTCTACAAAGCATGGCTCGATGTTTGTCCTAGGTACCATGCTATACCCCTACAGTCACCTATGTATGTCCCTAACAAATATTGGCAACTAGGTTTCCAGAACACGAACAATCACCAGGCGGGTACAGTCGAAAGTCGGGTAGAACACAATGAGCAGGGTATCGAGCTCGAAACCTATCAAGGGTATCGAAAGCAAAAGGTCTGGAATAAAACTGAGGACCTCGAATGGATTCAAGACCCATGAAGCCCCGTGGAAAATGAAAAGGACGGAATCCCACAACAAGCCCTCTATATGTGTTCTCCACTACGATTGGTCCGGCTTTGGAGGGTTTATCTCTGCTACCTTTCCGCACGCAACCTTGTGTTTATCCCCTGTGTTAGAGGGGGGTCCCGGATAACTTCCACGAAATTGGACTTAGACATTCCCTATCTCAGAATCCAATGTTTGGTTTTAAATGGCCTTGAAGAGTTTCCTCTACAACCTAATCCAAGGGCCTAGTCCTGAACTAGTTTGTGAACCCTACAAACATAAAAGTCTAGTAGGTTTTGATTTTAGCGTTATTTTTATGGATTTGTCTTACGTCAAGGGGTACGAGGGTGAAACTGATGATGTGTAAAAGACGAAAGGAAAAAATGAATGAAAAAGCTGGAAACAAAACTTTTACTGAATGCAAAATTTCAACAACTTTTCTAAAGAAATGTTTTTAATTTTTTCTAAGATTTTGGACAACAAACTAAAAGGAATTTCACTCAACTACGAGCTACTTATAATCTCATTGAATAGCAAAAACTTATGAAATAAAAAACTTTTCCCTAGCTAATGATGCAGAAACACACTATTCAACCAAAGAAGGAAATGAAAAGAGATTTTTTTTAATTTTATTTAATATGTCAGTAAAGCAAGAAAGGGAAAATACCGACAAACAAAAGACCAAGAAAAACAATTCTAGCCTAAAGCGCAAATCGCAAATAATCAGATTTAAAAAATCACACAATAGCAATTGCAAAAACAATGACTCTCACACTTGTCTAAAAACCGTAAATTTTTTTATTTTTCTGACAATGTTTTAAATGAGGAAACGCAAGCTAAGGGTAAAATTAATTGTAATCTACTGATGGTTCAACCAGATATTCAAACACCTGAGAGGAACAATTCTTATCAAGGGAAAGGATGACTACCTTACGCTTAACAAAAAGTATCCTGTACAATCACGCGACTGTTACTCAAACAACATGCGTGCGAATGCACGTTGAACAGACACAGAATGTGTGTACACATGGGCTGACCTTGTACAGGCCGCGTGTATATCTAAACTCTAAGAAAAAATGAAAAAAAATAGACCAAACCAGGAAGAGACCACTGATATTGATAACCAGGATTCCTTGAAGGCTTGAATACTCTTTCTAATAGAAAAACAAATAATGCAAGGAAAAAATAATAAGGAAAAAACAATTTGAGATAGGATTGTTGGAAAACAAGACTCAGACAGAATTTCAAAAAAACCCCTGAGAATGTGTGATTCTGACACGGAAGAGGAGGACTGCCTCTGAGTTTCTCTGAACTCCTACACGCTACTGCTACCTCTACAGCTAGCGTTCATACGCAGGATGTAAGAGGATAGGGCGTGGGTACAAGCGTGTAGGCCTTATGCAGGCTGCATGTACCTCTGTGGGTCCTGAAAAACACAGTCAAGCAAAAGTTAGGGAAAACTGGTATGGAAAACTAGACTCCCTGCTAGCTCAGACTTTACAGAAACAAAAAGAAAAGACAGGCAAGAAAAACTAGTCATTAAACTACCCAAAAACTAAATAAAATTCCAGGAACCCTAAAGAGTCTCTCCCCAGTATGGTCGCCAATTCTGTTGTTGGGGAAAAACACCCTACGAACTAGCAAATAGAGTACAGACTTTGCATGCAGATATGACCGAATAGAAATTACATTCTACCTTCATCCCTATATTTAAATCCCCTTTTCTTAGTAAATGCATGGAAAGATCAACCTACCTTGTTATCAGTGTTTGATGTCGATCATCCATTGTGCTTGATTACTTGTTTGCAATACTCCTTCCAAAGCTGACCTGCATTCAAGACAAGCAACAACTATGCATGCATACTACTTATATACTAACAGGTTAGAAATCAAACATAAACTAGTCAAACCATAAAAATTTCATTAATTGGGATGGGAAAAACATTCTCTTTATTACTTTAAATGAGTCAACTTACAAAATTTAAGACTAGCCACCGCTCCTTGAACCTGATCCTAGGCTCCTCTTCTTCTGTCCTTCAACGACTTTGCTTTAAATCTCCTTTGGCATTATGAAAGGCTAAAGGGTTGGGACAATGGAATACGTAAATGGGCAGAGTTTCTTTGCTATATTCTTTCTCCTCCAATTGGTACCCCTACCCCTTCTTTTATAGGCTAGAAGGAGCTAGGTATTTGGATGAACCCTCAGCTTTGCATGGCCAAGATTTTCAGTTAACTCACCCATAGCTTTTTGTTCCATCAACAACTTTCATTTTTTCATGCTTTTGTCGGTCCATGCGGGCTGTTTTGGGTCAGCAGCGTGTACATGAGTGAAGTAATGAGTTAGGGCGCATGGGCCTTTATTCAAGAGGATTTTCAAAGAGTTGTTCAGCAATGTTTTGGCAAAGAAGGGATATGAGTTGGCCTGATTCTAGGTAAGCATGTGTGGTGCAATTTAGGGTTATAATAGATGCCCCCTAATGTGTGAGGTTAGAAGAGCATCTGATGGTCGAAATACATTACCAATATTTACTGATGTGCCGAATGAGTGAGCCGAAGGATCAGGAACTGGGAGGTGTCATTTGCAAAATAAAAAATGTCTCACCGAGGCGGGCATACCCATGCTCGGGATAAAATAGAACCATGGCTATCAATCAAATACATTGTAGATCCATGTCAAATAACTATAAAGAGTAGCTGCAAACAACACACAACGAAGATACATCTCGAAATCAGAAAGATATACATATAGAGTATCCATCTTTCAGAAGATGATTCGGCCTGATGGCTAGAGATGAGATCTTAAGATCTTGAGCAACAACCTCAAAATATTCAAAAACTTGGGTAGGAGTGTAATATGGGTGTACGACTGCACTATCCAGAGGTCTTCGATGGCTCATCGGTGATGGAATTGATAATCTTGATGATCGAACTGAAGGCTTCAATGATTTCAAAGAAGGACTTGATTGGATGTTTAGGATGGCCGGTGTTAAGTACCAAATACCTGAACACAAAATATCACAATAGATCTAAAGATATCTGAATACAATCACCACACAAGATATATGAAACCATATAGAAAACCACAACTTTATTATAGAAACCCTTGAGGTAGGGCAACACCA
>JZKD02S1618317.1:1308273-1320109 GCA_000966675.3 Picea glauca
ATTCCTGAGGCCCTCCATAAGAAATCTCTCCTGCATGTTATTCAATGAATCTTGAATACTACGAAAACTATCATTGAGGCCATCTGTGAGGCTATCTGTGAGGCTGACTGTGAGGACATGTGCAAATGCATCCAATGTGTGAAACAATTGGGCTTTGAATGATTCAAGAATTTCTTTCAAGTTTTGAGAAGAAATAGCCATCTGAGCATCCTATGAACTATTCGGTCCTACAGCCGTCACAAAAAAACCCAAAAAATAGACCCAATAAGTTTCGGCAGAAAATCGCGGTTTTTTCTGGAAAAACCCTAAAACACTGTTGAAGTTAAAATGCTTATAACTTCACTTCCCGGACTCCGTTTCGGCTGATTTTTTTTTTTGAAATTGGATGAAATTGTGAGAGGAACTCAGATATATAACTTTTTTGGGAAAATTCTGCCTCCAACTACTACAAAAATAAATAAATAAAATCGCTCCGCCGTCCGTCGAAAAAAAACCCTAAAAATTTGCAGATTTTAAAACTTTAATATCTTGACTTCCCGGACTCCGTTTCGGACGATTGTTTTTTTAACTTGGGTGTTTTTCTTAGAGGAACTAATATATACAACCCCTTTCTACAAATTTTTCATATAAATATACTTAAAACTTTGATAATGTCATGGCCCTCTTTTTTCTTCTCCGAAAAAAAAAATCTGCAAAAATAAAAAATATTTGCCCACAATGTCTGCCCAAGGAAAGTGCTCTGATACTACTTGTTAAGTACCAAATACCTGAATACAAAATATCACAATAGATCTAAAGATATCTGAATACAATCACCACACAAGATATATGAAACCATATAGAAAACCACAACTTTATTATAAAAACCCTTGAGGTAGGGTAACACCATATATTAATTCTTATGGAAGGATAAAACTCCTCAGGCAATCATTGCTTGTACAATCACAATATTCTTCACTATGTTTCATTATATTTCCTGGACTTCTTTATATAGCTCTCCCTATCTCCTAGGAACCTTCTAGAGAGCCTTCTCACATTTATTACATCCAACTACCATAGTCCGCCTTTATTAATATAGTGGACCTAGTCCACCTTACATTGAATGACCACATTCTCATATATTAAATGACTTCCACTAATAACACATAACTACATTCTCATTGGGTACCTCCATAGGTATTCCATATTACGTCCCTAGGTATACCACAGCCGGGTATGCGGAAAAGAGAGATATTGCAGAGGGGCCAACTCAGGTTTAGTGACAAAATCCCCTTGGACAATAGCACAACAAGTGATGAGACTTAGGCAACATGTATGTTAATCATAAGTCTACGAAGCAAGAGGCAACACAAACTCTCCATATGTTTGGAAGAATAACCAAATAGTGGAGGACACAACTCTATATAGTGAGAAAATCTTCCTAAGGTCGTACTACATCCCATAGTCTGATGAACAAATGGACATATGCGCTTTATCCAAGGGAGACTCATTATGCTGCCAATAAAGAAAATACTTTTCCCTTCCTCTTTTTGGGGTATATTTGATTTTTTTGTTCTTTTCAATAAAATAATAAAGGAAGATTACGCTACAATGGAGGAATGAGTGTTACAAACATACAAGTTCAAGGCACAAGGATAAGACTGATGTTCATGATACTGAAAAAAAATCCTCCGGCGGCCAAAGGTGTTAAGACGCAGAAGAAAACTGTCACAAGGCTAGTGTATAAGGTATGCAAATGCAGTTAATAAAACACACAATGGTAATGTCCTTCGATGTAAGTTTAACGAGCCCAGAGAAGGTAAGCTCAGTGGTTTTTCATATTTAGAGAGTCTGAAAAAATATAAAAGGAGACTCCATTGGGATACCTTTTTTGAAGATAGTCTAGTCGGTTCGAAAAAGGGGTAAATTAGCACCGATTATACGTTGATTCAAAACCATTTTAATGAGTGTGACAAGGATAAGATCACTCGGTAATTTTTTCACTTTTAAGGAGTCTAAACAAAGATTAACTATGGAATCCGTCAGGAATATTCTTCTGGACCAATTTAACGAGTGTGAAAGAATAGGTTCACTCGACGATCTTTTCAATTTTATGGAGTCTGAAAATATCTTAACTATGGACTCCATGGGGGTTTCTTTTTCGTATGTTTAGTCCCTCAGGCCCGAAAAAGGGATAAAATTATACCTGGGAGTACTCTTCTAAAGAATGGAAGTTCTATAGAGTATAAATTTGTTCGTACAGTTGACCGTCCAGACCGAAAAAGGGGTAAACTACCGCCAAATGGACGTGACTTCAAATTTCAGTTTAATGAGCGTGAAAGGCCACAAGATTGCTCAACAATCTTTTCATGTTTAGAAGGTCTGAAAAGGGCTTAAAAGGAGACCCGTTATTTTTTGGGAGTCCTGAGGGTGAGACAAAGAGAGAAGAAGAATCATGCAAATGAGGCTCAAACTCATATTTAGGAAAGAATATAAGGACTCTCGAGCCTACAATGTTTTAGAGACGGCATGGAGACCATGATGCAACCAGGACCTACCTACGGCATCCATGTTCTGGTAAGCTCTACCACCAAGTTGTGATACTTCTAAAGAAGATATGATGGTTCTGTGTCACAACCTGATGGGATCAATCCTATAGCAGAGGAAAAAGACAACGAGATGCAAAAGTTGGGGTAGTTACCTAACTTATATGCTCAAGTTGATTCTTGGAAAAAATTTCATGCACCGTCAAAATTTTCTCAAAACTCAAGAAAAAGTGTCTCAATACCCAATCAAATCCCTCCCATATAACTCCTGAATCACTCTAAATGGTTTTTGGTATAAAGAAACTGATAAGGGAGGCCAAAAAAGTGACAAAAAGAGGCCAAAAAGTCTATAAATAGAAGTTGACAGCTCATTATCACCATTGTTGGTTTGGAAATTGACTCTAGAGCCAAAAGACCCCCTTTGCTAAAAAAGGTGATTCCGGGAGCTACAATGGACGAAACGAACTTCCACTTGGACCAAGTAAGTACAAACTCCCTTATCTAGCTATTCAATTCTTCAATTTTTCATTTGCTTTCGTTTTTTGGGTGGGCGTCGACCTCTAAAAGGTCGGCCCTAGGTACATGTGGGTTGTCTCTGGACAGGCCGTGTGTACACTCGGGCAGAATAAAGGTTGCCTGCATGTACACGTGACTGTCACCTCCACAGCTCGCATGGACCCCCCTTTTGTAGCAAAAAATAATTAAAGGGCAAGTACTGACCCTCCTAAACTTTGTTGTGTTGGTAGGATGTATGTCCAGTAGAGGGAAAGGGAGCATGAAGCAATCAGTGAGTTGGTCATGGGAGATCTGAATGTCGTGGCTGTGCTGATGCAATGTTGTTTACTGAAGTTTTTCCTGTGTCCATTTATACAAGCACAACCAAGGCTACTAAATGCCTTGATTGACTACAGGCACCCTGATGTAGAGGCCTTCATGCTAGAGGGGCAATCACTGGTGCCCACCACCGAGGATATCTACTTTTTGACTGACCTCTCAAGGAGAAGGGAACCAGTCAAATTCAAGACGTTTCCTGTGGGACCACATAACATAGCGGAACTGATAGCCGAGCATTGTGAGGATGGGACAAACCGTGTGAGCTCCTAGATGCCCATCAGTAAGATTACTAACCTATCACCGCAAGAGATATTATTACTGATTGGGTGGATTACTGGTTCAGTAGCCTTGCATCAGGCATCTCGTTTAGAGATGAACTGTGCTATCGAGTGCTTGAATGCATAGATTTTTGACTGGAGTACCACACTACTTAAGTTTATGAAGAGGCAATTGACAGATTGTCGACAACGGACACAAAGGAACTTCAGGTTCGGTACGATTTTGTGTTCATTCTTCTTTGAGAGAGTTCTGAGCTTTAGTCCTCAAGAAGTGGTACGAGGACATCAGGCCTCTTTCCCTGCAATATGTAGATGGGCAGTATTACTGCCGCGATAGGGTGGTGGAAGGACCAATGAGTCCTCTGATGATGACTTATTTGCATGGCTATCACGGAAGATCCTTGTGATCAAGGATTACCCATATGCAGGGAAAGATTTTTCTAGAGATCCTGAGATACCCATGTCTCCTCATGAGGAGCAAGGGGATATGGGTAAGCCTCCACCTTTGTAGTTTTTTTTGTTTTCATATGTAATTTTTATGTCATTTTTGTTATATATATCATTTTTTTTGTATGCCAGAGTATTTGATGGGTATATGTTTGTTGCATGTACATGTGGGACCCGTGCGACCTCCTGATTATGCACGGAACATGCATCGTCCTCGGCCAGAAGCCGTAGTTGCCGCCGCCGGGGGAGCAGCGGTAGTAGCGAACCTCCTAGCCGGGGAGGCTGAGAGGGTCCTTAGACGAGTTGAGCAGAACTTCAGTGCACTCACTTGCACAGTCCCAATGGAAGAGATAGAGGACCTGTCGCTATCCATGCAGCCTCATGTAGTGGGGGCACCTCAGACGTGGGTCAAATTGTTTAGGTGTTTAGCCCATGTTGTGGACTATTATAACAGGGCCCATAGGCCCTGAACCTATTTAGACTTTTTACGTGCTACGAGCACTTACTTGTATATATTTTTTGAGGGCATAAGCCCTATGACTCATTATTAGTCCCATTTTGAGGCGCTTGTGTCCATCTATGTAATCTGGTTATTTTATGATGTTATATATGGTTTTTTGATATTTTGTGTCTTATGGATCATGTGTGAAAAAATGTATCTACATGCTTATGTCAATGTTCTTTCATATGTGTGCAAGATGCTAATCTAAAATTTGATTAGCTAGAGTATCTTTAATTTGGTTTAATCTCCTAGGAACATGAAAATATATAATATAATCAAAGATTCATTCTAAGAGACGTACCCTAAGGAATCATTGGTGTAAAGTTGGATCATGAACCTGGTATACTCTGTTTAGCTGTGACACAACCAGTTGAGTGTCGAGATAGACCCGGAGATGAGAGATACCTAATGGCAAGGCGTCACAAAGCAACTCAATAACTGCACTATACTCAATGACATTATTTGTGGTGTCACCTAAGCATATACCTCCGGAAGATAACAACTGGGCCTGAGGTGTAAAGATTACCCAAGCTGTGGAGGCGAGCCTCCAAGTGTGTCGACTAGCACCGTCTGCATACCCAACAAACACCTTAGAATCACTTCACATCTGCCATATTGATGAAAGATAACATCAATGACACATCCACAATGCTTAAAAGAAACTAAAAAGTAATAGTACAAAGACTATACATATGTTACAAAAAGTTACCCACAATGACCTACCTATGAGTAATACTTCTTGAGGTAGAGCCCATTTCTAGGCTCCGCCAAAGCATTCCATTCAAAATCAACCAAAGGATAAGCGCCCTTTTTTAAAACCTCTTTTATGATGAAGGGTCTGAACCAAATGGGTTTGAATTTTCCTGCCCCTAGGGGGTCCTTATCTTGGTCATAGACCAGGACAAGGTCGCCTTCAGAGAAAATTCGAGGACAAACGGACCTATCATATTGACACTTGACCTTATGTTTGTGAGCCTCGTTGGCCAGGGCTGCATCACGATGCTGCTCATTGAGCTGCTCAAGGTGTACTAACCATTCTTCAAGTGGAGAAGTGTCTGGCAATAATTGTACTGCCAATTTTAGAGATGGGATCTAACATTCGATGGGCAAGACTACCTCCAACCCGTAAATGAGTTGAAAAGATGAGAAACCGGTTGCAGTCTTAACAGATGTTCGATAAGCCCATAATGCTGAGTATAACATCAAATGCCAATTTGACTTGGCTGAGTTGATAGTTCGTTGTAGAATAGTCTTAAGATTTTTGTTTACAACTTCCACCTGCCTATTGGCTTGGGGGTAGTAGGGTGATGAATGCTCTTGCCATAACCCAATATTTGATGTTAATTTGGTCATCATTTGGTTCTGAAAGTGACTTCCATGGTCAGTAACAATCTCTCTCGCGACGTCAAACCTTAGTATGAATTGGTTGAATAAAAAGAGAGTTGCGGTCTCTCCATCATCTTTAAATGTTGGCACAACTTCGACCCACTTAGTGAAGTAGTCTACAACTACGATGATATAGCGGTGCCCCCTTGCTGACGGGGGGTTGCAAGTAGTGTAATCAATCTCCCACTTGGTGAAGGGACCAACTGTGATGACAGGAAACATAGGAGAAGGATGTGCCCTCATCTTCCGAGAAAAGACATGGCATGGATGGCACTTCTTGACCAACTCTATACAATCTTCGATAAGCGTTGGCCAGAAGTAACCTGCTCGTAGAATATTTTAGGTTGTTTCCAACCGAGACAAATGACTGCCACAAAATCCGATATGGAAATCGCGGAGCACAATGACTGCCTCCTCATGTGTGAGACATTGATGTAAGATGCAGTCTACACCTCTTCGATACAATGTATCGTTGAGTATGAGATAATTCTTAGCCTAATGGCATATACGTCGATGCTCATCATGAGAAGTAGAAGTGGAGCTCTTCAAAGTCTGGAGATAGATAAGTATATCTCTGTACCAGGGATCTGAAGATGTAATCAAAAACATATCTCCCCAGATAGGCGACTCTTCAAGCACAACGTCACCTGACTCAACTGGAAGTTTCGAAATAAGCTTTGCGAAGACCAATGACTTTTTGGACTTCGTTGAAACGAAGTCTAAGTCAAATTCCTAGAGGATGACTATCCATCTACTAATTTTTCTTCCTATAACCCATCGTGTCAACATGTACTAGAATGGATTTATGACAGCAATGACGGTGGTCTTGTGAAACATAACATAATGACGGAACCATTGAACAACATGAACTGCTGCCAATGCAAGTTTTTCGATATGAGAATAATTAAGTTCCAGTCCTACGAGGCCTCAGCTCAAGTAATAGATCACGTATTCTGAGAACAAATAATCTTTATGAACTAAAACCATGCCAATAGTTGACTCTGCGGTAGCCAAATATAATAAGAAATATTTGTTATAGTTAGGTGGTCGTAGAAGAGGCGCAGTTGTGAGGGCGTGTTTTAATGTGTCGAAAGAAAATTGAGCAGCTTCGTCCCAGTAAAAAGGGATGTCTTTCTTCAGTAGGTGCATAAATCCCTTGGTGATTTCGTCATAGTTGGCAATGAAGCATCGTAAAAAGTTTGCCTTGGCTTGTAGACTCTGAAGTTGAAGGATTGTGCATGGGGGGGGCAACTGGATTATTGCCTCCACCTTGAGAGGATCGAACATGATCCCTATTGTTGATACAATGAAACCTAACAAACATACTGACATTATGCAGAAGCTACACATGTTTGGATTTAAGCGAATCTGAAAGTAGCGACAACATTCAAAGATAAGTCTAAGGTGTGTGGGATGATACGTTCTCTTGCAAGATCGTGATGCTAAATCATCTAGATAGGCCTCGACTATATGCTTGATATTGTGAAAGGAAAAAGACATGGCCTGCTGGAATGTGGCTCTATCTTTTTTAAGACCAAAAGGCATCTTACGATATGCGAATGTACCCCACGGACAAATGAATTCCATTTTGTGTTGGTCCTCGGGATTGATTTGGATTTGATTGTATCCCGAAAAACCGTCCATGAAAGAAAAGGCTTCGCAACTAGCACATTCATCAATGATCTAGTCGATGAATGATGTTGGAAAATTATCTTTGGGACATGCCTTATTCAAATCATGGAAATCGATACATACACAAATCGTGCCTTGTTTTTTATTGACCAGCACAGGATTGGACACCCATTGAGTCAAATCGATAGGATAAATAAAACCTGCCTTTAGCAATTTCTCAACCTCAATCTTGATGGTTGCTACTTTCTTGGGATTAATAGGATGAAGCTTCTGTCGAACAGTCTTGGCATCAGAATACGTTGTGATTTCATGTTCAACTATTTTTGGATCAATACCTGGCATTTCCTCATAAGACCAGGAAAAAACGTCGTGCAATTCCTTGAATAGATCTGTGTAGATTTGAATCTCTTCGGGGGAGAAATCCGCTCCGACGAAGACGTTCTCCATGACACCAGGGTTTTGAGAGATGTTGATTGGTATAGTTTCAGTGATGGTCGCCATATTTCCCTCAGCATAAATTTCATGTGTAGCTAAGAGATTAATAGGACACGGATGATCTCCCGTCATGGTCACGGTGAATTCTCCTACTTCGATTCAGCTTAACTCTGGGAGAAAATATGATCTGTGATGAAGATATTCCCAAGGTTTTTCCGAACTAGTCATTTCCTTGATTAATGCTTCATCAGAAGGCAAGACTAAGTCTAATGAATCGGCATTAGCGAGAGAACCCTAATCCCAAATAGGCTCTAGAAGCGGATCTAACTCTTGTGCAGGAGTAGGATCAGTGTTAGTTGAAGCTTGTTGGACTACAGAGTATGCTACTTCAGCGGCAGACAAGGGCATGGACATGCCTAGGTGCCCTGTCTCATCCATCATGGATGATGGGGAAGGAAGAATCCATGGATCCTCGAGGTAAGTCATGCAGAACAATGAAACTTGAAAAATCTCAACCTTATGGTGATTAGATATAAATTTGATATCGCCCTGCGGAGGTGGGTAATAGAAGGTACCCATCAAAGATGGGCACAAACCAACTCCTACGTTGATGACACCTGGTTGAGGATTATCAATCATCGGTACCGAGGATGCCCCCAAAGCTGGGTCAAGTCTGGAGAAAGACAATTGATCGATGGTCACTATCCGGCCCTCGTGTAGAAACAACAAGACCTGGAAAACTGTAACAACCATAGCTTGCATAGAAAAAGTCCAACTCCATCCTAACAAGAGGTTATAGTTGAGGGGAGCATCGACTACCTCTACTTTGACACACACGGTTTTCCCTCCTAACTACATGGGGAAAGAAGGAATGATGCCATGTGGTCGGAACGAATGACTATCGAAAGCAGTGAGGAGAGTAGGTGGAGGAAACAAAATGGACTAGCCAATGGCCTTCCAACATGCCAATGACATAACGCATGTCGAGGCACCCTCATCAACCACTATGCAGAAGATATTCCATGTAAAAATTTTCGTGGGGTAAGACACTACTATCTGAAATGATACGTGGTAAGGCAGACGGAGTTTTAAGTCGGTTGTATCTAACATGATGGTAGCCATATTACAAGTCTCAGTAGAGCCCAAAGTGGGTAACAAGGAATTCATTTGAGCAAGGAAACTTTGGAGGACCTCCAAAGCACACATCGCACAAGGGGTTTGTGATAAATTTTCCACCACAGAGTAGTTCTGGGCAGCCCTTATGTTTGGGTTATGAGAAAAAATTTTAAATGAACCTTTGGGAATGCATGTCATTATTTCTCCCAATGTCTTCTCAATCTGTAGAGGAAGAGATGGGAGGTCATCTTCTTTACCCTTCTCAAAAGCTCTTGGTTTACTATAATTGTGCGCTCTAGTTGATATGAAAGCATCGCCCCTAACCATATAAACATTCATGGATGAGGGGTTGTTTGGAGGCGGGCATTTTTCTTGGTTGTCCCCTTCCGTGATTCCAGAGGCTTGAGTTAGATTTTGCCCATGTTGAAAGGGATTATTTAACACTGCTTGTTGTTGTTGTGTGACAAACTTTTGGGCCTCTACAAGTTGAGGACATAGATGGGTCGGGTGGTCTTCCATGCACAAGTTGCAAGGATACCTCGCCTTTCATTTTTCAGTGTTTTCCCCGCTAGCATTATCGTTGGGTTTTTTTATCCCCCTTACCCTTCTTTCATTGTTTTTTCTTCCCTTCAGGCTACTGGGTGGCCTTCGGGTTAGTCGAATGCACTGTGTGTACTTCCAAATTTTGGGTAGGGGCAGCAGCCAAAGCAGTAGTTTGGCTGGCTACTATGTGTTGTATGGATAATTGTTGCAACTGCTTTGTCAATTGCTCAATGGGCTTGGTTTGTGTTGAACCGAAAATACCATCGGCGTGCAGTACAACTCTCTGTCTAGTTTTATCTAGTATTGAACTTGGCGCATCTGGCAAGATGTTGTATAATAAACCGGACTGAGAATAGATGAGCTCAAACTGTTGAGACCTCATGATGGCATCTTCTTCAAAGAAAAATCTGGATGTCATGATGTCTTTGGATAACTGCGGGACCAAAGACTTAAGGAACCACTCAAGCAGGAATGTTGGTGGGACTGGTACTTTGATTAAACTCTTTCGGCGTCTCCATTCTCGGATGTGATCAGAGATATAGTCCGTTGTTGTCTGTTCAAAATTAGCAAGAAGATCTATGCCAGTGTCGTATCTCACAGGTAACTGGAAATGGTTAAGGAAAGCCATCGCCAATTTTCCAAAAGAAGAGTATCTTGAGCGATTGAGCTTAATGTACCATTTCGCGGCACCCCCAATGAGAGTACATTGAAACAATCACAAATGTACGGAGTCATCTTTCAATGAGTTAGATGAGCACCAAAGATGAAAGGTAGTCACATGAACTCCTGGATCTTCATTAGGCTTGGCTTCAAACTTTGGAATGTCCGAAGGCAACTTCATCGGCATAGGAGGTCAACATGGATTGTGAAAAATGGGATCATTCAACAACCTTGTCAAATATGGCAAGTGTAAAGTTGCCAGGAAAGGTAGTTTGGGTTGCTACTGATAAACTGGGAAAAAGGGTCCTAGAGTTTGACTGGAATCAGGTTGCTAGGAAAAGTTTGGCTGCTGGCCCGGATTCTCGTAAAAACCATGGCCCTAGTCGACGTAAAGATTTAGCATATGTGGATACATCATCGACTGATTTCCCAAATAGGACATAGATTGTTGGGCTTGCATTGTATTCGAAGGACTTTGGGAAGGATTACCCCATGCTGGTCCTGTGGGGATAGGCATAGTAGTTTGTCCGGCGTTCCATTGATTATGGAAAGAGTTACCCCAGATAGACATTCTAGAGGAGGGAACGGATCCTTGCCCTAAATTCCAAGGTCCTGCTAAGTTTTCCCCCTATGCAGGAATAGTACCCTGCCCAGGAGTAGATTGTCCAAAACTGGGGTTTCCCCCAGTAAGGAAAGCGGCTGACGAGAAGGTATTGTTACCAAATGTTCCATTCCAAGAAAATGGTGTCGAAACTACTGGCATACTATGCGAAGGTGGTCCTTGACTCCCCGCTCCAAATAAACTATTGTGTGTAGGTTGCCCGGTGGATTGTTGATGTGAACCACCGAGTGAAGAGGACGAAGGAGGGATATGACCTCCTGCATAAGGAAAAGAGTTAAAAGGGACAGGAGTGCCCCCCATGTGACCTTGCAGAGGAGCACTAGAGCTCCCTGCCCCCAGACCCAAAGTGTGTAAACTGGAGTAGGAAAGTACAAGACTTGTACCCGAACTAGGCATACCGTATGAGAATGGAGGACCTGTCACACTAGGTGTGAAAGGGGTTGTGGCCACCACCAAAGACAGGTTCATACCACTGTGTGATCCGAAATCGGATTCAGAAGCTTGTCAGGGCATGAAAAATGCTCAAAAATGAAAGTGATCGGAATCCAACGAAACCAAAACCATTGCGTCTGGCTCATCTTCCCGATTCCGGTGGAGAAGATATCGCGTTCTGACCGAAAAGTCAAACAGGCAAAAAAACTGCTGACTGGGCAGTCCGTACGACTCACACGTGGAAGTGACGTGGCATGATGGTACACCCTGGCAGCTGATGTGGAAAGTTCTGGTTGGCTGATGGTGGTCGAATAGGGTGATGACACGTGGCATTTTATTATTGAATGGAAAGGTGCCACGTGGCCCAATGAAGGGCTGCCACGTGGCACCCCTATTTTGGCTAATGGCTTTTGGTTCGTTTATC
>JZKD02S1618317.1:1338871-1355811 GCA_000966675.3 Picea glauca
CAACTATGGAAACAAACGTTGTTACTTCCTCTGGGAATTCTTCCATTCCCACCACCATTGCTACCACAAGAGAAGCATCTCCTAACTTGCCATCGTCGGTCTGAGCCACCATGGTCTCGGCCACCACTATGTCGCACAGTGGACCGACCCTCTCTATCGCGGTGACCACAGCTCTCTTCACACCTAGTGCGATGGGCTCTCCGTTCTCGTACGATATGCCTAGTTCGGGAACAAGTCCTTCACTCACTCACTCCACCTTACAGACTTTGGGTCTAGGGGCAGGGAGCTCTAACGCTCCTTTGCAAGGTCAACTTGGGGGCACTTCCATCCCTTTTAATGCTTTTCCTTACGTTGGAGGTCATATCTCTCCTTCGTCCCCTTCGCTTGGTGGTCTACATCAGCAGTCCGCCAGGCAACCTGCACACACGAGTTTATTTGGAGTCGAGAGTCAAGGAACAACTGCGCAAACTACGCCAGTAGGTTCATCACCGTTTGTTTGGAATGAGACGTTTGGTAACAACACTTTCGCATCTACTGCTTTCCCATCTGGGGGCACTCCCATTTTTGGACAGTCTACTCCGGCGCAGGGTACTATTCCTACGTCGGGGGCACATATAGCAGGACCTTGGAACTCAGGACAAGGATCCGTTCCCTCCTCTGGAATGTCGTTCTGGGGTAATTCTTTCCACAATCAATGGAACCCTGGACAGACTACTATGCCTCTTCCATCAGGACCGGCATGGGGTAATCCTTCCCAAAGTCCTTCAAACACGATGCATGCCCAACATCCAATGTCCTTTATGGGGAATCAGCCAATGATGTCTCCCCAGATGAAAAATCCTTACGCTGGTCAGGGCCATGGTTTCTACCAGAATCCGGGCCAGCAACCAAACTTTTCCCGGCAACCTGGTGCTAGTCAAACTCCAAGACCCTTTTTCCCAGGCTATCAACAGCAACCCAAACTACCATTCCTGGCGACATTACACTTGCTAGATTTGACAAGGTTGTTAAATGATCCTATTTTTCACTATCCAAGTTGGCCTCCTATGCCAACGAAGTTGCCTTTGGACATTCCAAAGTTCGAGGCCAAGCCTAACGAAGATCCAGGTGATCACATGACTACCTTCCATCTTTGGTGTTCATCTAACTCATTGAAAGATGACTCCGTCCAGTTGCGATTGTTTCAACGCACTCTTATCGGGAGTGCTGTGAAATGGGACATTGAGCTTGATCGCTCAAGATACTCTTCTTTTGGCGAACTGGCGATGGCCTTCCTTAACCATTTCCAGTTACCTGTGAGATACGACGCTGGCACAGAGCTACTTGCCAATTTCTAACAGACGACAACAGACCATATCTCTAATCATATCCGAGAGTGGAGACGTTGAAAGAGTTTAATCAAAGTACCCGTCCCACCAGCATGAGTGGTTCCTTAAGTCTTTAGTCCCACAATTATCCAAAGACATCATAACTTTAGGAGTTTTCTCTGAAGAAGATGCCATCATGAGGGCTCAACAGTTTGAGCTCATCTATTCTCAGTCTGGTTTATTATACAACATCCTGCCAGATGCACCATAATCGATACTAGATAAAACTAGACAGAGATATGGACCACATGCCAATGGTATTGTTGGCTCAGCACAAACCAAGCCCGTTGAGCAATTGACAAAGAAATTGCAACAGTTATCTATACAACACTCAGCGGCCAGCCAGACTACTACTTTGGCTACTCCTCCTACCCAAACGTCGGAAGTACACTCCGTGCAGACGATTAGCCCAAAGGCCACCCAGCAGTCTGAAGGGAAGAAAAAACAACGAAATAAGGGTAAGGGGGGGAAAAAACCCACTGATACCGCTGGCGAGGGCACCACGGAAAAACAGAAGGCGAGGTATCCGTGCAACTTGTGTGTGGAAGACCACCCGACCCATATTTGTCCTCTACTTGTAGAGGCCCAAAAGTTTGTCACACAACAACAGAAAGCTGTGTTGACTAATCCCTTTCAGCATGGGAAAAATTTAACTCAAGCCTCTACAAGTGTCGAAGGGGGCAACCAAGAAACCTGCCCTCCTCCAAACAATTCCTCATCCACGAACGTATATATGGTTAGGGGTGATGCTTTCATAATGAATAGAGCGCATGACTATAGTAAACCAAGCGCCTCTGAGAAGGGTAAAGAAGCTGAGATCCCATCTCTTCCTCTACATATCGAGAAGACGTTGGGTGAAACAATGACATGCATCCCAAAGGGTGCATTTAAGAAATATTCTCACAACCCAAATGAAAGGGCCTCTCTAAATTACTCTGTGGTGGAAGATTTATCACAAACCCCTTGTGCGATGTCCGCTTTGGAGGTCCTCCAAAGTTGCCCTGCTCAGAGGAAAGCCTTGTTAACTGCTTTAGGATCTACTGAGATTTGTAACCTGGGTACCATCATGTTAGATACAATCGACTTAAAACCTCGTCTGCCTTACCACGTCGCGTTTCAGATAGTAGTGGCTCATCCCATGAAAAATTTTACACAGAATATCTTCCGCACGGTGGTCAATGAGGGTGCTTCAACTTGCGTTATGTTGTTAGCATGCTGGAAGGCCATTGGTCAACCTGCTTTGTCTCCATCACCTACTCTCCCCACTGCGTTCGACGATCGTTCTCTCCAACCACATGACATCATTCCTTCTTTCTATGTGCAGTTAGGAGGAAAGACCGTGTGCGTTGAAGTAGAGGTAGTTGATGCCCCCCTAGACTATAATCTCTTGTTCGGTCGGAGTTGGAATTATGCTATGCAAGCTGTGGTTGCTACAGTTTTCCGAGTCTTATTGTTTCCACATGAGGGTCGGATAGTGACCATCGATCAATTGTCCTTCTCTAGATCTGACCTAGCTTTGGGGGTATCCACGGTTCCCATGATTGATAATCCTCAAGCCGGTGTCATTAACGTAGGAGTTAGTTTGTGCCCATCCTTGATGGGTACCTTCGATTACCCACCTCCTCATGATGATGTCAAGTTTATATCTAATCACCACAAGGCTGAGATTTTTCATGTTTCGTCGTTCCGCACGACTTACTTTGTGGATCCGTGGATTCTTCCTTCCCCATCAGCCACGATGGATGAGACAGGGCACTCCGGCATGTCCATGCCCTTGTCGGGCGCTGAAGTAGCATACTCTTTAGTCCAGCAAGCTTCAGCTAACCCTGATATGACTCCTGCACAAGAGTTGGATCCACCTCTAGAGCCTATCTGGGCTCAAGGTTCTCTCGCCAACATCGATTTGTTAGACTTAGTCTTGCCTTCTGACGAAACAGTAATCGAAGCAATGGCTAGTCCAGACAAACCTTGAGAAGATCTTCATCATAGATCATATTTCCTCCCAAAGTTAAGCCCAATCAAAGCAGGATAATTTACTGTGACTATGATTGGAGATAGGTCTTGTCATACTAATCCCTTAGCTACAAACAAGATCTATGCTGAGGGTAATATGGAAACCATTTCTGAAACAATACCTATCAATATCTCTAGAACCCTTGGCGTCATAGAAAATGTTTTCGTCGGAGCATACATCTCCCCTGAGGAGATGCCAAGCATCGACCCACAAAAAGTCTATCATGAGCTGACTTTGTTGTTTTTCAAGCTCGCTTTGAGATCCAAAAACAACATCCGGTGAGACTGCATTTATGTTTTTCGATATCGTCCGTATTAACTGAGAAAAGTAACCATTATGGAGTCTTCTTTAAGCCCTTTTCAGACTCCTTAAGAATGAAAAGATTTCTGAGTGACCTTGTTTCTTCACACTCGTTAAATTGGTCCAGAAGAACATTCCTTAAACGGGTCTCCTTTTAAGCCCTTTTCATACCCTCTAAAAATGAAAAGATTGTCGAGCGATCTTGTGACCTTTAATGCTCGTTAAACTGAAATTTGAAGTCACATCTGTCCGGTGGTAGTTTACCCCTTTTTCGGTCCGGACGGTCAACTGTACGAACAAAGGAATACTGTATTGAATTCCCATTCTTTAGAAGAGTATCCTCAGGTATAATTTTATTCCTTTTTCGGGCCTGAGGGACTAAATTTACGAAAAAGAAACCCCCTCGGAGTCCATAGTTAAGCTCTTTTCAGACTCCCTAAAATTGAAAATATTGTCGAGTGACCTTATTCTTTCACACTTGTTAAAATGGTCCAGAAGAATATTCCTGACGGAGTCCATAGTTAATCTTTTTTCAGACTCCTTAAAAGTGAAAAATAGCCGAGTGATCTTGTCCTTATCACACTCGTTAAAATGGTTCTGAATCGACGTCTAGTCGGTGCTAGTTTATCCCTTTTTCGAACCGACTAGACTATCTTCGAAAAAGGTACCCCAGCGGAGTCTCCTTTTATGCTTTTTTCAGACTCTCTAAATATGAAAAACCATCGAGCTTACCTTCTCTGGGCTCGTTAAACTTACATCGAAGGACGTTACCATTGTGTGTTCTATCAACTGCATTTGCATACCTTATTCATCAGCCTTGTAACAGTTTTCTTCTGCATCTTAACACCTTTGGCCGCTGGAGGATTTTTCCCGAGTATCATTTTACCAGAACATTAGTCTTGTCCTTGTGCCTCAAGCTTGTATGTTTGCAGTACTCATTCCTCCATTGTAACGTAATATTCCTTTATTCTTTTTCAAAATCATCAAAAATAACAAAAAAATAAAATATACCCCAAAAAGAGGATGGGAAAAGTATTTTCTTTATTGGAAGCATAATGAGTCACCCTTGGATGAAGCACATCTGTCCATTTGATCATCAGACTATGGGATGTAGTACGACCTTATGAAGCTTTTTCTCACTATATAGAGTTGTGTCCTCCACCGTTTGGTTACTCTTCCAAACATATGGAGAGTTTGTGTTGCCTCCTGCTTCGTAGCCTTATGATTAACATATATGCTACCTGAGTCTTATCACGTGTCGTGCTATTATCCAAGGGAATTTTGTCACTGAGCCTGAGTCGGCCCCTCTGCAATATGTCTCTTGTCCGCATACCTATCCATATTGAACATCCAATCAAGTCTTTGTTCGAAATCACTGAAGCCTTCAGTCCGATCATCAAGATTATCAACTCCATAACCGACGAGCTGTCGAAGACCTCTGGGTAGTGCAGTCGTACATTCATATTACACTCCTACCCGAGTTTAGAAGATTTTGAAGTTGTTGCTCGAGCTCTGAAGTACAGCCATCAGGCTGAATCAGCTTCTGGGAGGTGGATACTTTATATGTATATCTTTCTGATTTCGTGATGTAGCTCCGCTGTGTATTATTCACGGCTACTCTTTATAATTATCTGACATGGATCTACAGTGTATTTGATTGGTATCCATGGTTCTATTTTATCCTGAGCATCGGTATGCCCGCCTTGGTGATACATTTGTTATTTTGTAGACGACACCTCCTGGTTCTTGATCCTTGGGCTCACTCATTCAGCATATCAGTATAGATTGGTAATGTATTTCGACCATCGGATGCTCTTCTGACCTCACACATTAGGGGGCATCTGTTATAACCCTAAATTTCACCACACATGCTTACCTGGCATCAGGCCAACTCATATCCCTTCATTGCCAAAACATCTGCTGAACAACCTCTGTAAAAATCCTCTTGGGTAAAGGCACACGCGCCCTAACCCACTACTACACGCGTGTGAACGCTGGCAAGCCTACTACAGCCCATGTTTACCTAACAAAACACAAAAATAGGAAATTTGTCGACGGGAAAAAAGCTATGGGTCAGTTAACTGAAACTCCCAGCCATGCATGGCCGAGAGTTCATCCAAAACCCTAGCTCCTTCTAACCTATAAAAGAAGGGGTGGAGGTACTATTTGGACGAGGAAACATTATAGAAAAGAAACTCTGCCCATTTGCCAAATCCATTGTCCCAACCCTTTAGCCTTTCCTCAAGCCTAAGGAGAATTAACGCAAAGCAGTTGGAGTACAAAAGAAGAGGAGGAGCCCATGATCAGGATCAAGGAGCGGTGGTCGGTCTCGACTTTGATTGTAAGTTGATTCATTTTTAAAATAATAAAGGAATACTTTTCCCCTCCCAATGCATGAGCTATCTATGATTTGTGTAATTTATGCTTAATTTCTAACACTCAAGTAGAAAAGTAGCATGCATGTGTAGTGTTTTGTCTTGATTGCAGGTTAACTTTGGAAGGAGTAGCACAAGTAAGTGGGCAAAGCGCAACAGAGGATCTACACCAAACATCAATAAAAAGGTTAGTAGTTCATTTCCATGCATGTATCGTGAAAGAGGGGTTTAAGTTTTGGGTGGTAGGTTAAAAAGTCATTTCTTTACGGTCAAAATTTGCATGCAAGTTTGACCCTAGTTTGCTAGTCCGTAGGGTATTTTTTCCCAACAACAGAAGGGGAAAAGGAGGATAAGGGAAGGGAAAAACAAGGGAGAAGGGACTTTTGGATTTTATGGAGAGAGCATCATTTAGAGAGAGGAGAGGACTGTATTGTTGGTTTGGGGGATGGAGTAGCTTGTTGGAGGATGGTACTGGTTTTTTCTTTAGGAACTTGTTGGAGTTTGGTGGACTGAGACAGAGGGCACTTGTTGCTGGGAGTTTTGGGCTCGGGGGCCAGGAATCCTTACGAAATCTTGGAGCTAGGGAGTCGGAGAGGCTCTGTTCCTAGCTAGCTGGGAGGTTAGTCAGTTTTGGGCAGAGCATCAGGCAGAGTTGGAGAACAATAGTAGAATCAGTTAAATGTATGTATTTTCATTATTATGCTATGTTATGTGGTTTATTATCATGTTGTTGAATATGATGAATATGTGGTTAATTATGATGTTGCTCATAAATTTTAATTATGATGAATAATGAATGGTTAAAAGTTAGGATATCATTTCTCTATTTTAATTTATGTTTTATAAGGATCTATTGGAAGAGACCTTACAAGATCTATGTTGTGTGTTCTCCTCGGATCAATGGTTGTCGTTCATTTCCAAGCTTCATCATTCATTTTAGGCTGTCATGTCACTTTGGGAGTTATAAAAGATCTACATGATTTCCCCCCCGAGCTTCAAGTGTCGAGGACACTTGGCATCCATCTAGCACTAACACATGTCACTCATTTCAAGCATTCTGGGACATGTCTTCGACCTATTTTCGAGTGACACATGTCACCCCTCCTTGCGCGACATGTCAGCATAGTGACGTCAGGATGCCCCATCAACTATGAGAGATCATCCTCTGAGAAATATTCTTGTTCAAGCACCAAGATTAATGCCATCTCCATGCACTGTTTTAATGGATCCTAGAATTGGTGGGTGGATAAGCTTTAGCGGAGGTGCTAAATTGACAAGGCTGCCCACGTCACGGAATGTGACTAGATCAATGACCATGTTTCAATGTGGGGATGCAACATGCTCGAACGATAAAATTATTGAGTGGTCCCGCAATTGAAACCATGGTAAAATGGAAGAGCTACATGGCAGAAGGTGGTGGATTGCGGGCTCAAAAGAGGTGTGGATCCATGCCACCTTTGACGACCCCGCAATCATGTGATTGTATGGTGTCCATCCAAGAGAAGCACATGGAAGACCCCTATGAATTCAGCCTTATCTCAATCTTGATGAGAGATCAGTTAATGAAAAAGGGAGTGGTGGTTGAAACCTCAAATAACTCCATAAATAGAAGGCATGGAGGATCTATCCATGGAGATGAAACTAATAGCCCAAGGTACCATGATGGATGTTTTTTCCTGTAGGTCCATGCTGAGATGAGTTTGTTGGAATGTTTTACAGACAGTGTATGCTTGTCATTGATGGCAAGTAAGCAACAAAGATGGTAGAAAATATTGAAAGGTTTGTAGGTAGGTCATTGATGACAAGATCAGAGTAAGCATCGATGAAAAACATGAACAAAGTAAGCTCAGGAGTAATTAGCGTAGAGTCGATCGCAGTGCCTAAGATCAGGAGGAGAAGCATCAGTAATTGTTGGATCCCATTTAAATTCCTGAAAGAAAGAGGATCATCAGATCATATTGTAGACAAGAATAATGCACAAAAGAGTAGGACAGATCTTAGGCATCAGATATGAGCATAAGTTCTGACCATCGTTGGATCAAGAAGAACCTACGCATTCTTTAAAGTGCAAGATCAAAGTGGTGGTCCAACTCCATTTCAGAGTTTTGGCTATCATGATTTTGGATATCGGGAGATGGAAATGTCAAGGTTCTTTACAAAATGAGTCCCGAAATTGTGAAATGCTAAATCCTGAAATAGACACGTCAACAAACCATGTCAGCTAAGAACACGTGGCACAACAAGGCAATGACAAGTGTCAAGATGATTCAACATTTCAGGCACATGTAAGTCACGAATGAGAGTGACATGTGGCATTTATTCGACACATGTCAATCCATGTGTGACGTCAGCAAGTTTACATCACTTCGGGGTTTTGTGAATCGCAACTTGGAGAGTCAACAAACAATACCATAGAAATGCCAAAATCGTGATATGTAAAATATCGACAAGATCTTGACCGTTGATCCAAGAGGAACGGATGGCAGCACATCAGAGCATGTAAAAGACTCCATTTGAGGGTTTCATGAATCATGATTTGGAGAGTCAAGAAACAATACCATAGGAATGTTGAAATCGTGAAATGATCTAAGCCGTCAGATCAAGGTTTGATGTGGAGCGTTGATCCAACCCCATTTTGGGGTTTCGGATACCAGAAGTTGGAGTGTCGAAACACTTTGCAATAAGAATGTTGAAATTGTGATATGATCGGAGTTTTTGATTCAAGATCTGATCTGGACCATCAATACACCAAGATTCTGGACCGTTGATCTAAGCTCCATCTCAGAGTCTCACCTATCATGACTTGGAGTGAAAAGAACCTCCATCTAAGGAACAATGAGATGCGAATTCATGATGAGATCTGGACCGTCCATTCATTGAGATCATGGATCATCGATCAAGGTCGATGAAGGTCATAAGTTCACGAAAATACCAAAAAGGTGAAATGGATGTAGCCTATGGTCACATCGATGGAAGATGGGGGAAGGAGCTAGTGCAGACAATCTCCTTTTCATAGTTTCGGGGATCGTGATTGTGAGTGTCGAGACACTTGTTCACACGAATGCCAAAATGCCGAAATGAATGCAAGATCCCATGGAGCCAATCCAACGGTGTAGGTGAATTTGAGTATGATCGGAGGGCTAATGTTTCTCTTCATAGTGTAACTGCTAGAAACCATTGATGGCTTCTGCCAGAAGATTTGAAGAGATCTCTGTGTGATCGCCAAAGAAGCTGAAGGGTCTCCAAGCTTCTTCCAGTGAATGAAGACAATTCTTAGAGGGACTGACAAGTGGATGAGTGTTGAAGTATGTAACTGAAATAGAAGGCATAAGCTCAACAATGCCAGAGAAGACGAGGAGTCTCAACTACCAAAGAGGCTGAGAAATCTCAGCAGAACACCCAGTGATGATGGACGCGTGGTGGGAACCATCGGAGAAGCTGAAGAGTTACGATGATCAGGTAGAGCACTCGAGAGGTGGAGGATATCGGTGCGGTGTGAGTATGCAGAGGCATTGCGCACATTGCATGCACAAGGTGCACAAAAGCTATAAGTACATGGTACAGAGAAGAGATGTGGTTGTTGTTGTTGAGGTGAAGTAATGCATGTGTGAGGAAGTAAATAGGTGGTGCAGCAACTGAAATGGACAGGAAACAAAAGGTGCATTGAATGAGAATGGAACATAGAGAACAAAAGGAAGAAGAATAGAATGGGCAATGGATGCATGCAGGAAGATAGTGAGGAAGTCTGAGTAGAAAAATCTTGCAGAACATTGATGAGACTGGTAAGTTGTTATTGAACACTATATCACTATAATAGGTTTCAGTATTTCATATTCATAAACCAGGGTGGTTGGGAGGTGCTAGGGAGGACTGGTGTCCTCATAGGTTCAAGTGGGTGCTTGAACACAGGGAGTTGGTGCTTCCTTCTAGTTGGTGCTAGAGAAACTAGGGAGTTGGTGCTTCCTTCTAGTTGGTGCTAGAGAAACCAGGGAGTTGGTGCTTCCTTCTAGTGGGTACTAGAGAAAAACAGAGAGTTGGTGCTCTCAACAAGTTGCAGCTTACAAAACAGAGGTTGTAGCCTCACAATGAGTTGGTTCTCATATGTATGACAATGTAAATAATGTAAATAATACTTATCATATAAAGAAGAAGAGGTTTTTACCCTGTATGGGTTTCCTCGAGAAATATATGTGTCTATGTTTCTCATATATGTGACTGATGTTGAATGTGCCATTGTTTATTTACCTACATTATTGTAATCATCATTGAGTGCCTCGTAAATATTTTAAAATAAGCATAATTGTTTAAGCACGGTAAAAACTGATTCACCCCCCCTCTCAGTTGTCCAAAAGAGTTTTCACTTGACAGGAGGATACATGCACAATCTGACAAAAAAATGCGCAGATGAAAGTCTTTGAACAAAATAGCCAAATCACACTCCTGGAAGTTGCATACTGATCTGAATATAAATAGATCAGTTTAGGATTTTGTTATGTTCGTCGAATGGTTGAGAAGAGCTCCCTACTATGAAATCTTTGATGCCAGAATTGTTCTCTGGTTATGTATCAAATTTGAGACTTTCGCATTAGTAGAAGACAAGTTCTTTCATCTCTTTGTTTAAATTGTGTTGAAACACTCGGGCATGTAGGATCCAGTTGAGGGTTGTGGTTCTAGTATAATGTAGGTTTGATTACAGTATTGTTGTGACCAGTTTTAGTTAGCTTCTTTTTTATCTGATTTCCCCTTATGTTGAAATGCTCGGGCATGGAGGATCTAGTCGAGTTGTTGCAATTGCATGGTAATGGAGGTTTTATTATTATGCATTCGTGATATATTTCATTATCTAAAAATTATGTTCAAGAGTGCTCTTGTGCCTAACTTTTTCTTCACCAAGCTGCTTGAAAGTCGGATGCTCGTGGCACACTTGTCCACCTTTCTCACTAAGTCTTCCTTCTGTTCACCTTTAATCTTAAACCACTGACTAAAGTTAATGGGGACCTATGGGGACCTCACTTCTCTATGCATTGCTTGTCTATTTTTTGTGTAAAAACATTCTTATATTGAGTTTTGTCCATTTGACTTCCATTCATAAAATCAACATCCACCAAACATTCTGATGGGTACTAGGTTTATCCTCTTGCAATCTGAGGGTGACTCTCAGTTCTAACATTCTTGGCACCATTTACGGGGAATGAATTGAAGACATTTCCCTGGGATTGAATGACAAAGAAATTATGATTATGAAGGTGCATCAGAAATCAATACTTTGAAGATTTCAACTTGCACCTTGCAACTCCACTATTTCAATTATGGCTCCCAAAGGCAGACACACGAGGTCTAATCCACATCTACCTAAGGAAAACACTTGAAGTTTACCCAAATAATATTATCAGGAAAGGAAATCTTTCTCAAGAAGGATTTTAGTTGTTGTTCTAGATTGAAAAGTTCCCTAGGAAGAACGACATTGCAGAGATCCAGTTTTAGATGGTGAACTAAGCTTGACACATTATTCTAACTGCTCATATTTCACCATGGCAAATCCACTGGTTTGAAATGGAAAAGATTTTATCTCATAGGTATTCCTTTTGTGATTTTTCAAAAATAGTTGGTTTCCCTAATCCACTGCCTAGTAGAGATGAATGGGAAAGTAGCCTTCCTAAATTTCAAGGAGATGAGTGGGAGGTACCAGTTGAACATTTGTTGGGTTTTCATAATTTTATTCATCAATTTCATATCATGCATGAATATGTTCAGATTAATATTTTCCTATTTTCATTGGAGGGGATTGCTCCTGATTGGTGTCGATCTCTTCCCATTGCAAGCATCATCTCTTTGATAGGTTTTCATGCAACTTTCAATTCGTTTTGTAAAGATTATTTTTCAGCTGAGTATATTTATGAAAACTGTTGTGATGAGTTTTCTTTGCTTCATAAAGATTCTTCTAGTCATGAAAACCAGATGTGTGATGAAGAATTTATTGTGGAGGAAATCATTTTCCATAAATATCATGAGGTGTTGAGTGATATTCATGATGATAATAAAAAAAAAAAATGCCTGACATCATATCAGATGTACCTGTTGTTTTAAATGTTCATGAAGATCAACATCTCTCTCTTGAATATTCTGATGATGAAGAGCAAGTGTATTCTGCAGTAGATATTTCTCCTGACTATTAAGATGAGATAGATGATATGCTAGTTAAAATAAATATGGAAGATTTCTCTCTGTCTTTTCCTAGCTTCTTGGAATTGAAGGAAGATTTTGTTTGCTTCTCTTACGAAGAAAATGTAGTGGATATTTCTGTTCTTGAAACATATTTTTTTGGCATCCCTTCTTATGATGAAGAAGTAATTTCAAATACTGACCAACAAAAACCATTTTTTGATGAATATCTCAGTGAAGATGATGAAGAGAAGATATTTTTCATGGCTTATTTATAACCTTGTACCATGGTTCATGTATATGATGATTATGAATATGATCATTCAGAGGGCCATGAAGGAGAAAAGGAAGAGCTAAATGTGCATCTTACCTCCTGTCCAACACTTGTAAATGAGAAAATATCACCCGGGATTAGCCAACCTGCATCAATCCTTTATCTACCTGTACACTCTGAGAACACCAAAAAACAGGTGAGAAATAATGAATTAAAAGAGGTAATTTCTTACCAGTTTAGCGTGCCTTATTACAAATTTTATGACCCTCTGGAGTTATTTATGGAGTTGAGTTTTCCAAAAGCATTGGAGCTTGGAAAAATATTCATCTTATCATCATTTGGGGGTATTGTCAGTGTTCAAAAAAAAAATTTCAATATGTTTTCATGCTTCCCTTACCTTTTTTGGATCATTTGTAGTAAAAAGAAGAATTGTATTACCAAACAGTCTAGGTGGCTATGGTGGAAGTTTTCTTTCACCTAGCACATTGTAAAAAAATCAGTTAGTCTAGGATTGTACATAAATAAGCTCCTCCTGGAGCACATGTGTTTGTTTTATTTTTGTAATTAGAGTAGTGTACATGTCATCATGTTGTCCTCATCAAGATGTATTTGATATCGACTCCACAACCCAACATCTAAGGAACTGGAACTGTTCATTCTTGGCAGATCACAGGGAGCATGCCATCTCCTATGGATCCAAATGTTATCACATATAGTTGTCAAGGGAAGAAGGTTGTCCAATTCCATGGCCTGCATAGGAAACATCCAAGTGCAACACTTTTTGGGTTTGAGATACTGGCAAGCGAATAGATTCATTTTTTAGTAGTCATATCAGCAAGATTAAGTCACGAACATTAGATCTCATTGGAGAGATACCGACGGTGGTGAGGCATTGCAGGGGATCGAGATGAAAATTAAAGTTTCCACAATTTGTGATCCCCCAATCGCTCACAATAATTGATCTTACTACATCAACATATCAACGACACATATTGATCCTACTATGAACGAGCATCTTTGCATTGCAAGGATCATAAAGGAAATTAAAATATATGTTAGTTATGAGCCTGCATCACTCATGGTCATTCATCTTTCAGTAATGGACACATGTCAGATCATCTCGTACTTTAGGAGAAAGAAAGCAGAAGTTGAGTGAGTAAAGGAATCCTGAAGGCCTGAAGCCCGAACTCCCAAAATAAATATCAGTCATCCAAATCAAGAGTCCATGCAATGCTATATATCACACTTTAGGAATTCGGCACTTCAGAGGATTGTAAGAGATGTGCATTGAAAAGGAAAAAATCCTGAACTCTTGAAGTATTTGTGAGCCATTGATATTCACAGCAGGAAGTAGGGTCCATCCAAGAGCAGTGGGTTGCAATTAAAGTGGGGCTTTCCCAGATCGTAGATCGTGATTAGATCAATGGCTCGCATGTATTCGACATGTCAAAATTGCGTGAGGATTAGTGGCAAGGAAGAAGCCCTGGAGTTGCAGATCAAACACCACACATCCTTCTCCATCAGATGATCATGATTTACTTCGGGACTTCGATAGTTTTTCCTTCAGGAGTTTCCGGTTACCCATTCTCATTTTCCTCAGAATTAATTTCTCCTAAAGTCCATAGATATATGATGTGTGTCCTCCTCATATCAACGGTTATAGTTTGTTTCCAATATTCAACATTCATTTCAGGCCTCCATGTCACTTAAGGCCTGTATTACTCTGGGAGTTATACAATATCTACATGCTTTCACCCCTGAGATCCAAGCGCCAAAGACACTTGGAATCCATATAGTGTTGACACATGGCACTCATTTCAATCATTTTGGGACATGTCTTCGACCTATTTTTGAGTGACACATGTCACCCCTCCATCTGTGACATGTCGATATAGTGACATTAGGTTGCCCCATCAGTTGTGGGAGATCATCCTCCATGAGATGTTCTTGTTCAAGTGCCAAGATTAGAGCCATCTCCATGCGTGTTTTTAATCTATCCTAGAATTGGTGGGCGGATAAACTTTAGTAGAGGCGCTAAATTGGTAGGGCTGCCCAGATCATGGAACATGACTAAATCAATGACCATGTTTCATTGCAGGGACACAACATGCTCAAATGATAAAATTCTTGAGTGGTCCCGCAATTGAAACCATGGTATAATGGAAGAGCTACATGGCGAAAGGTGGTAGATTGTGGGCTCAAAAGTGGCATGGATCCAAACCACCTTTGATGGCCCTGCAATCATGTGATTTTATGGTGTCTATCCAAGAGCATCGTGTGGCAGCCCCCTAGGCATTAAGCCTCATCCCGATCCTGATGAGATATCAGTTAATGAAAAAGGGAGTGGTAGTCGAAACCTCGAATCACTCCATAAATAGAAGGCATGGAGGATCTCTCCATGGAGACAGAAATGCCATATTGAGGTATACAGAGATAAAGGTTTTTTCCTACAGGCCCATGTTGAGTTGAGTTTGTGCCTAATAGGAGGATACACACACAGTCTGACAAAAAAAGGCACAGATGAAAGGATTTGAATGGAATGGCCAAATCACACTCCTCGTAGTTGTGGACTGATCTGAGTATAAATAGATCACTTCAAGATTTTTTTATGGTAATCGAATGGTTGAGAAGAGCTCCCTACCATGTAATTTTTTATGCCAGAACTGTTCTCTGGTTATTTATCAAATTTGAGACTTTTGCATTAATATAAGTCATCTTCTTTCATCTCTTTGTTTAAACTGTGTTGAAACACTCGAGCATGGAGGATCCAGTCGAGGGTTGTGGTTCTACTATAATGTAGGTTTGATTACAGTATTGTTGTCACCAATTTTAGTTAGCTTCTTTGTTATCTGATTTCCCCTTATGCTAAAATGCTCGAGCATGGAGGATCCAGTTGAGTTTTTGTAGTTGCATGGTAATGGAGGTTTGATTATTATGTAGCTGTGATATATTTCAACATCTAAAACTTATGTTCAAGAGTGCTCTTATGCCTGATTTTTTCTTCACCAAGCTGCTTGAAAGTCGGATTCTCATGGAAGACTTGTCCACCTTTATCACTAATTATTCCTTCTGTCCACATTTAATCTTAAACCACTGACTAAAGTTAATGAGGAACTCACTTCTCTATGCATTTCTTGTCCATTTTTTGTTTTAAAACATTCTTGTACTGATTTTTGTCCATTTGACCTCCATTCATAAAACCAACATCCACCAAACATTATGATGGGTACTAGGTTTATCCTCTTGCAATTTAAGGGTGACTCTTAGTGATAAAACCTCCCATGTCCATGGTAAAATCATTGAGACCCATTCCTACTATCAAAAGCATATTAATGGTGTCAAATATCCCCCTCAAAGGCCAAAGGTCTCCTACATAGGTCTTGTGTGGTTGTTCAAGGACTACTACATGAAGCTTGATTCGAAGAATATTCAAACAGGGCCTTAGCACTGCATGTTCCTTCCCTAACCATGTTCAAGCCTCTCTGAACATTGCATGGAATGTAAAACGTAATGATGGCTCCATGGTCCAACTTGGAAGCCCCAAGACCCAATTGTAGTGCGTTAAACCTACGAATGGTTCCTTGTAAGGTCTATGCCCGCACAAAGCCTTATAAAACACACACTAAAATAAAGAATAAAGAAAAATGTATGTTGTACAATTTCATCATTAACTTATAATCATTGATTACTCAGCATAAATTAAATTTATGAACATCATGAAAGTAAATTTAATTAAGAACCACATAACACAACAAATTCATGAAATTAGATACCTCTGTCTGATGCTAGTCTGATGCTATTTCTCCAACCTCCGTCTATCCTCGCTGCTGCTATGCCCAACTCTACCCAAAACCGAATCCTTCCTCCCTGTCGGCTAGGAACAGAGCCTATCCATCTCCCTAGCTCTAGGATTCCGTGAGGAATCCTGGCCCCCGAACCCAAAAATCCCAACAACCTGGTGCACCCCTATAATAGTCCACCCAAACTCTAGACCAAACCAAAAAATACCAAATAGAAAATACGGTCCTTCTCTCAAAATAATGCTTCCCCTCCCCAAAATTTCATAGTCCCTCTCCCGAAGGCCTCTACCCCCTCATATCCTCCTCCCATTCACCGCCTCCTACCTTCCTTTAATTCCACCAACCTTATCCCTCCATTTAATACCTTATCCATCCATTTGTTACCCTATCCCTCCATTCATTACCCTATCCCTCCATTCAATACCTTATCCCTCCATTCAATGCCCGTTCCCTTCATACGTAAAGTTTTCTAATAATAAATTAAAAGTTATTAAGCCTTTAATTTGTTATCCAAACATTAAATGTGTTAATTGATCAATTAATTAATTAATCAACATATATTAAACAATAATTAATTAATTAATATTATTAATAAATAATCATCATTTAACTAATACACATTAGGACAGTTAATTATTTAGTTAACTA